>JAODXP020002360.1:27500-29768 GCA_027497455.2 Sardinella longiceps | reverse complement strand
CACACACAGGCCCTTTGCTAGTGCTGGAGGAAGGACTCAGTATAGTGCACAGCAGTGGGGCTGTAAGGCACACACACACACACACACACACACACACACACACACACACACACACACACACACACACACACACACACATCCTTTGCTAGTGCTGGAGGAAGACCTCAGTGTAGTGTACAGCAGTGGGACTGTACACACACACACACACACACACACACACACACACACACACACACACACACACACTCACTCTCTCCCACACACACACACACACACACACACACACACACTCAGTCCTCCCTGTCTTCAGCCAGTGTCACTGGAGCCACTCACTCAGACCAGAGTGCAGGCAGGGACTGAACCTCTACAGTCTGGACAAATTATAGACAGATTATATTCCATGGTTGTTCACACATGAAAACTCTTCTATAATTATCTGTGTTCTATTTTATGTTTCTCCATGTCTAAAGTGTATATGCATATGCATGTGTGTGTGTGTGTGTGTGTGTGTGTGTGTGTGTGTGTGTAGCCACTTCTTTTATTATTTGTGTTTTATTTTATGTTTCTCCATGTCTAAAGTGTATGTGTGTGTCTTTATATTCTGTATACACACAGGCAAGTGTGTTCAGTTCAGTGTAGAGAATCATGCAGAGTGAAAACCACAGACTTCCTTTTTTATCTATGTGCAACGCCCTGCTGTCTCTTCCTGTAAGCAAGACTGGCATTGCTGTGTCTAAACGCCATTTTAATAAGCTGTTCTCACAGCGCAGAGCGACTCTACTCCGGTGCAGCTGAGGAGTGATTGTATGTGGGGACGTTTCTTCTGGACACTGACTGGAGTTAAGGGATCAGAGTGACTCTTCTCCGGTGTAGCTGAGGAGTGACTGTATGTGGGGACGTTTCTTCTGACTGGAGGTAAGGGACCACATGGCCTCACACAGATACTGTCTTGGCTCTGGAAGCCTATACTAGTCTATATTTTACATTGAGTCCTATTGTAACATGTAATAGGACTAAACAAACCTATTGTAACATGTAATAGGACTAAATAAAAAATTGTGGGTTTGCCACCGTTGTGCCCTTGAACAAGGCACTTAACCCCAAGTTGCTCTAGGAGAGACTGGCCCTGAAAAAAATTGATGATTGTAAGTCGATTTGGATAAAAGCGTCAGCCAAATAAATAAATTAGAAAAGATAAGAAGATGAAAAATATGATACTTTATTAGTCTCCCTGGAGAGACATTTGGCTTAGAGTCAGGGAACTGTGCAATTAACACAACTAAAGCTCAGCTGAACTTTACTGATAACTATATCACTCTGTAAATTGTGTATTGGTGAAGACCTTGGCCCTTGGTGAGGGCTTCTCCATAACTGTGTACTCAGTGGTTAGAGTGGGATTTGGCAGGAGGGGGTACCCTCATATTTTGAGTCGGCACAAACAAAGAAAAATGTATAGAAGAAGAATGGGATGATATTGGTCAATTATCTGAGGTGTCGGTACTGTGTACCTCCGTCGTCCCCCCCACACACACACACACTTTAACCCCTGTGCATACTCAGAATACTTTTAAAAAGACACAGAGAACTTGGAGAGTCACTCCTTGGCCAGGGCCTCATTGTAACTGCTAAGAAACAGGAAGAGTGAAAACCACAGCCTTCCTGTGACGCACTGCTGTCTCTTTCTGTACACAAGACTGGCATTGCAGTCTTTGCAGTCATTTCCATAAGCCGTTTTATCATGAGATACAGGCATGAATCAAATAAATAAATAAATAAATAAATAAATAAATAAATAAATAAAATAGGTCAGACAAATATTGATAGTTGACAGTGTAATGATGGCAATTAATGGAATAGGCTGACATTGTTTCTTGCCAATTTTCCAAGTGGTCTGTTCCTTTTAAAAATAACATTTCTATCACTGTGAATAAATGACAAGTGCTTAAATCGGACCTGACTCAAATACAAACATATTGGATCTTCCTTTGCCGTCTCTTGCACAGCCAGCCCTCTGAAATGTAACCTCCTCCTTCCTCTTTCACACACACCACAAGTAATTGGGCAAGACACATGTTACACAATTGCTCAAACTCCTTGTCACACAGTAAACCATGAAAAATTCAGAAGACTTGGCTTACTTGGATAACTGAATACAGATGCTATATTATGTTCAGGTCAAATATGCCAGCCTTATTCAAAAACTCTTTCATGCAAGGTATTGACTTGCACTTGTTTGTCCAGCAGGTGGTGCTAAAGTCACATCATGTG
>JAODXP020002360.1:0-12500 GCA_027497455.2 Sardinella longiceps | reverse complement strand
ACTGCTGGGTCTCCACTGTTTTCATTATTCAATACTAGAGACACATAAAACTGCCTAACCTTACTATGGGTTCTCATTCTGAGGAGCATTACATAGTAATAATTAAATATTAATAATTCATATTAATAAAATACATAATAAGAATTCATTAATTTTTCCACATGACGTGACTGCAGTGTTTCTCTGCCATTATCAGCAATACGGAGGCTGAATACGTGACTGAATGCACAGATCTAAAACCACAGTACTTTCATTTTGCCGTAGCACTGCACAATGGCCTCTCCGGTTCCCAGAAGAGTATCAGTGCTCTATGTTGTGTTCAGACCTGTTCTCACACAATCAGGGGCAGCTGATGGGGAATAGTTTAAACAGAAGCACAATTCCTCTGGACATTGAGGAAACAAAGATCACAGTCTGATGTTTGATGGACTGAACAGTGAATAAAAGATTAAAAAAAAGACAAATAATGTCATGAAGAATTTTGTAATTTAAAATTTAATAGATTATTCATGTGAGTGACAGCAGTGTTTGTCTGCCTTTTTCAGCAACACAGGCTGAATACGTGACTGAAGGCACAGATGAAAAACCACAGCCTTCCCCTCTCAGGTTCTCTTCCTGTCAAGAGAGAAGAATGTGTCAGTGTTCTATGTTCTGTCTCAGTGTTCCATGTTGTGTTCGACCTGTTCTCACGCAATCAGCATATAGACTTGCCGTTTTCTCAGGGGCAGTTGATGAGGATATACAGTAGTTGAGACTGAGGGACTATATCTATATCTTTGGACACAGGTAAGGCAGTTTCTTGATCACTGACTTTGGATATACTATAATGGTGGTGTAGTGTGTGTATAGTTTACAAGGGATCTTCAACATAAAACTACATGAAATAAAGTCATTGCTACTGCAGAGCCCTAATCTGGAAGTAATTATTTGCTGTGCTCTCAGGGGCAGCAGAGGAGAATTATACTGCCCAATACTGCAGTGTCTGTCTGTCTGTCATTTTCACACTGAGGCCTAATACTGCAGTGTCTGTCTGTCTGCCATTTTCACACTGGGGCCTAATACTGCAGTGTCTGTCTGTCAGCCATTTTCACACTGGGGCCTAATACTGCAGTGTCTGTCTGTCTGTCTGTCTGGCATTTTCACACTGAGGCCCAATACTGCAGTGTCTGTCTGTCTGCCATTTTCACACTGGGGCCTAATACTGCAGTGTCTGTCTGTCTGTCTGTCTGGCATTTTCACACTGAGGCCCAATACTGCAGTGTCTGTCTGTCTGCCATTTTCACACTGGGGCCTAATACTGCAGTGTCTGTCTGTCATTTTCACACTGAGGCCTAATACTGCAGTGTCTGTCTGTCTGTCATTTTCACACTGAGGCCCAATACATGACTGAAGGCACAGATCAAAACCACAGCTCACAGGGGGAATAGTTGAGTCTCTGAGGGACTCGTTTTCTGAACACTGAGATAGAATTCCAACTAATGTTATATTGACATTTGACAGTGGAATCACATGGGTTTGTTTGGTCTTCAACAGTAAAGAGCCCATGGCATGCTATTTCGACATCAGCTGAAATGAGTCTTTGAGGTATAAATATGTAGTCTGTGGCTTTATGATTTTAGGATAAAGTACCAGAACACATTTATGTGGAGGTCTGAGGAGCTGTCTGTAAAACGGCTTGGCTAGCCTTTGCTAGTGCTGGAGGAAAGGCCTCAGTGTAGCGCACAGCAGTGGGACTGTAAGGGGACTCTCTCTCTCTCTCTCTCTCTCTCTCTCACTCTCTCTCTCACACACACACTGTACAGGGGGGAGGAGGGACATGCCTCACAAGCCACTCACTCAGACCAGAGTGCAGGCAGGGATTGAACCTCTACATTCTGGACAAATTATAGACAGATTATATTCCATGATTGTTCACCCATGAAAAATCTCTGACAGGAATAATATGTTCTATTTTATGTTTCTCCATGTTCATCTTTCTGTGTGCTGTGCTGCAGTCTCAGTGTGATGGCTTACTACTGCCCTCTGGTGGTGACAAGTATCATCATGCACAAATAAGATTAAATCGTTTAAAACTTCTACAGTTCATGCCTCCAGTTTGCAATCGTTGGTCGATGGTAGAGATCCCAGACCCTTGTATGAAGCGAAGCGTAGAGGCCAGGCTAGCAAGTGTCAAGAGTAAGTGCAATGGTGAACAAAGATTTAAAAAAGGGAAAAAAAAAAATTCCATTTATTATATGTACTGTATATACCTAAAGTTCAGTCTTCCTCTCAGGAGCCAAACATGATAAAAAATTTAAGAGGAAATCAGTGCACAACTAATGATAAATACATTCAGGTTATTAAAACATTCTGTTGTAATTTCTCCTCCCGACGCGTTTATCGGTCACATAAGTAAAATGTGATGCACAGGAAGCTTGCTTTTGCTTTGACATTGCGCTACCCACATCTCTCTCTCTCTCTCTCTCTCTCTCTCTCTCTTTCTCTCTGTCTCTCTCATACATACATACAGTACACACACACACACATACAAAATGCACACACACACATACTTCCCCCCCCCCCCCCCCCCCCCCCACACACACACAACCACATCCTGTTAACGGCTCAGAAACAATTGCTGCGTCTCCACTGTTGTCATTATTCAATACAAGAGACACCTAACCTTAACATGGGTTCTGATGAGCATAACATAATATTAATTTAATATGAATAATTAATATTAATAATACATAAAAAATAAGAATTCACGAATTCTTCCACGACGTGACTGCAGCAATACCGAGACTGAATACATGACTAAAAGCACAGATCTAAAACCACAGTAGGCTAGCCTACTTGCCGCAGCACAATGCCCTCTCAGGTTCTCAGAAGAGTATCAGTGCTCTATGTTGTTGATGGACTGACTATTAGGATTGCTGTACAGTCATCAACATGATTACCATGAGGACCACAGAGGTAAATTAGCTTTAGCTAAATCTGGTGTAGATTTCTGTTCTATGCATGCCCCCTATCAAATAAAGATATAAAAGATAGGCTACTGTAGTCCGAGATTAAAAAAAAAAAAAAAAAAGGACACAAAGAACTTTGTTCGCCCCTGTGTGATATTTTGTAAGTGTAGCCGGTGGCGGTCCGCACCGCACACGGGTCTCGAACCCGCCACCCTGCAAGCTACAAACTCCCGGCGTGGGAGTGGAACGCTCTAACCAACTGAGCTAAAAGCCCGAGCTTCTAACTCAGCGTGTTAGAACCGCCCATGGAATTGGGTGATGAGGATTTACACACTACCGCCGAGCTAGCCACACTAGCTGGCCTCCGTTACACTAGGACACAAACAACTTTTAAAATTCCATGTGGATTGTTTAGTAGAGCTTCACCAAATAACTTTGGTTACTGTGTGATTGACTGCCGTGTTTGTCTGGCTTGTTCAGTGTTGTGGTTTTTATAGTGCATGCAAAGCAATGCACTATATTGTTATTCGGAAACTTTTTATAGTGCATGCAAAGCATTGCACTATATTGTTATTCGGAAACTTCTTATAATTATTATTCCACTTACCAAATTTGTGCGATTAATTCAGCTTCAACTATGCAACTTAGCAACTTCATTCAACTACCGTTGCGTAGGTCTACAATTGGTGACTTCAGCTAAATCGAAACTTTTTTCTATCGTTTACGGTTTTCGCGTTATCGGCGAAAAACGAGCGAAAAAAGTCCCATTGAAATGAATGGTGGAACTTTCAGCATTCTATTTCCCATTGTTGTAACCTTAGCCACTGTAGTGTAAACATTCCACTGGTCCTGCTGGCAGTCGGAACTTTAGGATCCATGAGAATTCTATGTCAACTAGAAACTATTATCAGCTGTATTAAATCAACTATTTCAACATTTTTAAGCAACTTTACAGTAAGCAACTTCTTATGTAGTTATCCACAATGTACATGTTGACGCAGCCGATGGCTGCGTCCAACTTTTTCAACTAATTTAACTATTTTAACAAGCCAAATTCATCCAACTATCATACAATTCAACTTTAAGCAACTTTTTCCTTTGCCAACTGTAAATGCAACCATCATCCTATGCAACTTCCACATTGATGACCTGGCAACCAACATGGCAACCGCCATATCCGCCCTAGCAACGGCCTAGCAACTACCTCAAACACTCATGCTCCATCCCAGGAACCACCACCACGATGATGACCAACCACTCAACTTAGCACCCAACATGATCAACGTAGCAACCAGCATAGCAACTGCCATGTCCGCCCTAGCAACGCCTTAGCAACAGCTTCCAGCGGCCTTGTAACGTCTTAGGAACCACTCCAACAATGATGATCTAGCAATGAACACAGCAACTAACATGATCAACGTACCAACCAGCATAGCAACCGATATATCCGCCCTAGCAACGGCCTAGCAACTGCTTCCAGCACCCTTACGACGTCTTAGGAAACACTCCAACAATGATGATCTAGCAATGAACATAGCAACCAACATGATCAACGTAGCAGTTAGCATAGCAACCGACATGTCCGCCCTAGCAACGGCCTAGCAACAGCTTCCAGCGGCCTTCTAACGTCTTAGGAACCACTCCAACAATGATGATCTAGCAATGAACATGGAGACCAACATGATAAACGTAGCAAGCAGCATAGCAACCGACATGTCCGCCCTAGCAACGGCCTAGTAACAGCTTCCAGCGGCCTTGTAACGTCTGAGGAACCACTCCAACAATGATGTTCTAGCAATGAACATAGTGACCAACATGATCAACGTAACAACCAGCATAGCAACCGACATGTCCGCCCTAGCAACGCCTTAGCAACAGCTTCCAGCGGCCTTGTAATGTCCTAAGAACTACTCCAACAATGATGATCTGGCAATTAACACAGCAACCAACATGATCAACGTAGCAACCAGCATAGCAACCGACATGTCCGCCCTAGCAACGCCTTAGCAACAGCTTCCAGCGGCCTTGTAATGTCCTAGGAACCACTCCAACAATGATAATCTGGCAATTAACACAGCAACCAACATGATCAACGTAGCAACCGGCATAGCAACCTATATGTCCGCCCTAGCAACGCCCTAGCAACAACCTTAAGCAACCTTGCAACTTCTTAGGAACAACTTCAACATTGATGACGTGGCAATCACCATTGCAACCAACATGATCAACGTAGCAACCGGCATAGCAACCGCCATGTCCGCCTTAGCAACGCCCTAGCAACTACCTTAAGCAACCTTGTAACTTCTCAGAAACAACTTCCACATTGATGGCCTAGCAACTATATCATGTTTTAGTTCTATTGTCAGACAACTTTTACTTTGATAAAACTTTTTTTTTTTTTCAAAACTTTTACTTTGATAAAACTTTTTTAAACATTTTGCATGCACTATGTAATTTCCATGGAATTACAAATCTAGTTATTATTATTATTCCACTTACCAAAAACGGTGCAACTAATTGATCAGCAACTATGCAACTTAGCAACTTCATTCAACTACCGTTGCGTAGGTCTACATTTGGTGACTTGAGCTAAATTTCAACTTTTTTTCTATCGTTTACGGTTTTTGCGTTATCGGCGATAAACGAGCGTCAAAAGTCCCATTGAAATGAATGGTGGAACTTTCAGCATTCTATTTCCCATTGTTGTAACCTTAGCCACTGTAGTGTAAACATTCCACTGGTCCTGCTGGCAGTCGGAACTTTAGGATCCATGAGAATTCTATGTCAACTAGAAACTATTATCAGCTGTATTAAATCAACTATTTCAACATTTTTAAGCAACTTTACAGTAAGCAACTTTTTATGTACTTATCCACAATGTACAGCTTGACGCAGCCAAAGGCTGCGTCCAACTTTTTCAACTATATTTAACTATTTTAACAAGCAACATTCATCCAACTATCATACAATTCAACTTTAAGCAACTTTTTCCTTTGCCAACTGTAAATGCAACCATCATCCTATGCAACAACTTCCACATTGATGACCTGGCAACCAACATGGCAACCGCTATATCCGCCCTAGCAACAGCCTAGCAACTACCTTAAACACTTATGCTACGTCCCGGGAACCACCCCCACCATGATGACCAACCACTCAACTTAGCACCCAACATGATCAACATGGCAACCAGCATAGCAACCAACATGTCCGCCTTAGCAACGCCCTAGCAACAACCTTTAGCAACCTTGCAACTTCTTCGGAACCACTTCAACATTGATGAGGTGGCAATCAACATTGCAACCAACAAGATCAGCGTAGCAACCGGCATAGCAACCGCCATGTCCGCCTTAGCAACGCCCTAGCAACTACCTTAAGCAACCTTGCAACTTCTTAGAAACAACTTCAGCATTGATGATGTGGCAATCAACATTGCAACCAACATGACCAATGTAGCAACCGGCATAGCAACCGCCATGTCCGCCTTAGCAACGCCCTAGCAACTACCTTAAGCAACCTTGCAACTTCTTAGAAACAACTTCAGCATTGATGACGTGGCAATCAACATTGCCACCAACATGACCAATGTAGCAACCGGCATAGCAACCTGCCATGTCCGCCTTAGCAACGCCCTAGCAACTACCTTAAGCAACCTTGCAACTTCTTAGAAACAACTTCAACATTGATGACGTGGCAATCAACATTGCAACCAACATGATCAGCAGAATGGCATAACCGCCATGTCCGCTTTAGCAACGCCCTAGCAACAACCTTAAGCAACCTTGCAACTTCTTAGAAACAACTTCAACATTGATGGCCTAGCAACCATATCATGTTTTAGTTCTATTGTCAGACATTTTTGCACAAAAATTTTACTTTGATAAAACCTTTTTTTTTTACAAAACTTTTACTTTTTTAAACTTTTTGCATGCACTATGTAATTTCCATGGAATTACAAATCTAGTTATAGTGCATGCAAAGCAATGCACTATATTGTTCTTCGGGACTTCTTCCTCTTATTATTATTCTTCCACACTATTTGTGCGATTAATTCAGCTTAAACTATGCAACTTAGCAACTTCATTCAACTACCGTTACGTAGGTCTACATTTGGTGACTTGAGCTAAATCGAAACTTTTTTTCTATCGTTTACGGTTTTTGCGTTATCGGCGATAAACGAGCGTCAAAAGTCCCATTGAAATGAATGGTGGAACTTTCAGCATTCTATTTCCCATTGTTGTAACCTTAGCCACTGTAGTGTAAACATTCCACTGGTCCTGCTGGCAGTCGGAACTTTAGGATCCATGAGAATTCTATGTCAACTAGAAACTATTATCAGCTGTATTAAATCAACTTTTTCAACATTTTTAAGCAACTTTACAATAAGCAACTTTTTATGTAACTTATCCACAATGTAAACTTTGACGCAGCCAAAGGCTGCGTCCAACTTTTTCAACTAATTTAACTATTTTAACTAGCAACATTCATCCAACTATCATACAATTCAACTTTAAGCAACTTTTTCCTTTGGCAACTGTAAATGCAACCATCATCCTATGCAACAACTTCCACATTGATGACCTGGCAACCAACATGGCAACCGTTATATCCGCCCTAGCAACGGCCTAGCAACTACCTTAAACACTTATGCTACGTCCCGGGAACCACCCCCACGATGATGACCAACCACTCAACTTAGCACCCAACATGATCAACATGGCAACCAGCATAGCAACCAACATGTCCGCCTTAGCAACGCCCTAGCAACAACCTTAAGCAACCTTGCAACTTCTTAGGAACAACTCCAACAATGATGATCTGGCAATGAACACAGCAACCAACATGATCAACGTAGCAACCGGCATAGCAACCTATATGTCCGCCTTAGCAACGCCCTAGCAACAACCTTAAGCAACCTTGCAACTTCTTAGGAAACAACTCCAACATTGATGACGTAGCATATAACATTGAACAGAAGAATAACCAATGATGCAACCCAATGGGGCAAGTTTTCAAAACTGTGCTTAGCATTTAAACATGCCCAAATATCCCGCCAAAGTTATGCATCATCAGACACATTACAACACAGAACTGTATTGTGTATGGCAACAAATGGCTGGGAAAGTGGTTAAAACTGTGAGCTTATGCAAGCAGCCCAACATTGTTTGTTTACAAACGGTTATGCAAACACTGCATAAAAACACAATTTTAAGCACTTTGTTAGACATTTGCAGTCATAAACACTACAGAGGTGCTTTGTAACGTGTCTGATGATGTTACATAGCTTTTGGGGGCAATTGGTGCATGATTTGATGCTGAAAACGTTTTGACAACTTGCCCCATTGGGTGAACTGTCAGGCTTACTCATGTTCAAGGAAACCTATATGGTTGGACTAAAATGTCTTGCATCTTCAGTATTTGCTAATCTCTAGTAGCTTGAGCAATAGAGCCCTTGTTGAATTTGACAGACTTCCCTTAAGCAACCTTGCAACTTCTTAGAAACCACTTCAGCATTGATGACGTGGCAATGAACATTGCAACCAACATGATCAACGTAGCAACCGGCATAGCAACCGCCATGTCCGCCTTAGCAACGCCCTAGCAACAACCTTAAGCAACCTTGCAACTTCTTAGAAACCACTTCAGCATTGATGACGTGGCAATCAACATTGCAACCAACATGATCAACGTAGCAACCAGCATAGCAACCGCTATGTCCGCCTTAGCAACGCCCTAGCAACTACCTTAAGCAACCTTGCAACTTCTTAGAAACAACTTCAGCATTGATGACGTGGCAATCAACATTGCAACCAACATGATCAACGTAGCAACCGGCATAGCAACCGCCATGTCCGCCTTAGCAACGCCCTAGCAACAACCTTAAGCAACCTTGCAACTTCTCAGAAACAACTTCCACATTGATGGCCTAGCAACTATATCATGTTTTAGTTCTATTGTCAGACATTTTTGCACAAAACTTTTACTTTGATAAAACTTTTTTTTTTTCAAAACTTTTACTTTGATAAAACTTTTTAAACTTTTTGCATGCACTATGTAATTTCCATGGAATTACAAATCTAGTTATAGTGCATGCAAAGCAATGCACTATATTGTTATTCGGTGGCTTCTTATTATTATTATTATTATTCCACTTACCAAAAACTGTGCAACTTATTGATCAGCAACTATGCAACTTAGCAACTTCATTCAACTACCGTTGCGTAGGTCTACATTTGGTGACTTGAGCTAAATCGAAACTTTTTTTCTATCGTTTACGGTTTTTGCGTTATCGGCGATAAACGAGCGTCAAAAGTCCCATTGAAATGAATGGTGGAACTTTCAGCATTCTATTTCCCATTGTTGTAACCTTAGCCACTGTAGTGTAAACATTCCACTGGTCCTGCTGGCAGTCGGAACTTTAGGATCCATGAGAATTCTATGTCAACTAGAAACTATTATCAGCTGTATTAAATCAACTATTTCAACATTTTTAAGCAACTTTACAGTAAGCAACTTTTTATGTACTTATCCACAATGTACACTATGACGCAGCCGAAGGCTGCGTCCAACTTTTTCAACTAATTTAACTATTTTAACAAGCAACATCCATCCAACTATCATACAATTCAACTTTAAGCAACTTTTTCCTTTGCCAACTTTAATTGCAACCATCATCCTATGCATCAACTTCCACATTGATGACCTGGCAACCAACATGGCAACCGCTATATCCGCCCTAGCAACGGCCTAGCAACTACCTCAAACGCTCAAGCTGCGTCCCGGGAACCACCCCCACGATGATGACCAACCACTCAACTTAGCACCCAACATGATCAACATGGCAACCAGCATAGCAACCGACATGTCCGCCCTAGCAACTGCCTAGCAACAGCTTCCAGCATCCTTGTAATGTCCTAGGAACTACTCCAACAATGATGATCTGGCAATGAACACAGCAACCAACATGATCAACGTAGCAACCAGCATAGCAACCTATGTGTCCGCCCTAGCAACGGCCTAGCAACAGCTTCCAGCACCCTTACGACGTCTTAGGAACCACTCCAACAATGATGATCTTGCAATGAACATAGCAACCAACATGATAAACGTAGCAATCAGCATAGCAACCGACATGTCCGCCCTAGCAACGGCCTAGCAACAGCTTCCAGCAGCCTAGTAATGTCCTGAGAACCACTCCAACAATGATGATCTGGCAATGAACATAGCAACCAACATGACCAATGTAGCAACCGGCATAGCAACCGCCATGTCCGCCTTAGCAACGCCCTAGCAACTAACTTAAGCAACCTTGCAACTTCTTAGAAACAACTTCAGCATTGATGACGTGGCAATCAACATTGCAACCAACATGATCAACGTAGCAACCGGCATAGCAACCGCCATGTCCGCCTTAGCAACGCCCTAGCAACTACCTTAAGCAACCTTGCAACTTCTTAGAAACAACTTCAGCATTGATGACGTGGCAATCAACATTGCAACCAACATTACCAATGTAGCAACCGGCATAGCAACCGCCATGTCCGTCTTAGCAACGTCCTAGCAACTACCTTAAGCAAACTTGCAACTTCTCAGAAACAACTTCAACATTATTGGCCTAGAAACTATATCATCTTTTAGTTCTATAGTGTTCTATATGATGTTTTAATTCATATTCGCCCTAGCAACGGTCTAGCAACAACTTCATTTTTTTAAGCATTTTTAAACTTTTTGCATGCACTATGTAATTTCCATGGAATTACAAATCTAGTTTTTATTTTTATTATTCCACAACGTTTTTGTGCGCTTAATTCAGCTTAAACTATGCAACTTAGCAACTTCATTCAACTACCGTTGCGTAGGTCTACATTTGGTGACTTGAGCTAAATCGAAACTTTTTTTCTATCGTTTACGGTTTTTGCGTTATCGGCGATAAACGAGCGTCAAAAGTCCCATTGAAATGAATGGTGGAACTTTCAGCATTCTATTTCCCATTGTTGTAACCTTAGCCACTGTAGTGTAAACATTCCACTGGTCCTGCTGGCAGTCGGAACTTTAGGATCCATGAGAATTCTATGTCAACTAGAAACTATTATCAGCTGTATTAAATCAACTATTTCAACATTTTTAAGCAACTTTACAGTATGCAACTTTTTATGTACTTATCCACAATGTACACGGTGACGCAGCCGAAGGCTGCGTCCAACTTTTTCAACTAATTTAACTATTTTAACAAGCAACATTCATCCAACTATCATACAATTCAACTTTAAGCAACTTTTTCCTTTGCCAACTGTAAATGCAACCATCATCCTATGCAACAACTTCCACATTGATGACCTGGCAACCAACATGGCAACCGTTATATCCGCCCTAGCAACGGCCTAGCAACTACCTTAAACACTTATGCTACGTCCCGGGAACCACCCCCACGATGATGACCAACCACTCAACTTAGCACCCAACATGATCAACATGGCAACCAGCATAGCAACCAACATGTCCGCCATAGCAACGCCCTAGCAACAACCTTAAGCAACCTTGCAACTTCTTAGAAACAACTTCAGCATTGATGACGTGGCAATCAACATTGCAACCAACATGACCAATGTAGCAACCGGCATAGCAACCGCCATGTCCGCCTTAGCAACGCCCTAGCAACTACCTTAAGCAACCTTGCAACTTCTTAGAAACAACTTCAGCATTGATGACGTGGCAATCAACATTGCCACCAACATGACCAATGTAGCAACCGGCATAGCAACCGCCATGTCCGCCTTAGCAACGCCCTAGCAACTACCTTAAGCAACCTTGCAACTTCTTAGAAACAACTTCAGCATTGATGACGTGGCAATCAACATTGCAACCAACATGACCAATGTAGCAACCGGCATAGCAACCGCCATGTCCGCCTTAGCAACGCCCTAGCAACTACCTTAAGCAACCTTGCAACTTCTTAGAAACAACTTCAGCATTGATGACGTGGCAATCAACATTGCAACCAACATGACCAATGTAGTAACCGGCATAGCAACCGCTATGTCCGCCTTAGCAACGCCCTAGCAACTACCTTAAGCAACCTTGCAACTTATTAGAAACAACTTCAGCATTGATGATGTGGCAATCAACATTGCAACCAACATGACCAATGTAGCAACCGGCATAGCAACCGCCATGTCCGCCTTAGCAACGCCCTAGCAACTAACTCAAGCAACCTTGCAACTTCCTAGAAACAACTTCAACATTGATGACGTGGCAATCAACATTGCAACCAACATGACCAATGTAGCAACCGGCATAGCAACCGCCATGTCCGCCTTAGCAACGCCCTAGCAACTAACTTAAGCAACCTTGCAACTTCTTAGAAACAACTTCAACATTGATGACGTGGCAATCAACATTGCAACCAACATGATCAGCGAAGCAACTGCCATGTCCGCCTTAGCAACGCCCTAGCAACAACCTTAAGCAACCTTGCAACTTCTTAGAAACAACTTCAACATTGATGGCCTAGCAACCATATCATGTTTTAGTTCAGACATTTGCACAAAACTT
>JAODXP020002359.1:0-29791 GCA_027497455.2 Sardinella longiceps | reverse complement strand
TGTAATCATAGAAATCATCACAATTTGTCGGCAAATCAATGGGGTAGATTAACTTTATCATGAAAATATAACTTAGCCACCATGCTGAAGCAATGCAAGGTTAGGCTAACTAGTTAGCTTAATACACTTGGATTAATTTTCAGCATTGCATTAGTCATAAATGTAGCCTACAGCTAACTGTGATTATAAAACATGACAATCAGAACAACTGCAAATAATATCACCTTCTAACAAACAAGTAATTTGACCAATAGTTAAATTATCACCTCAATAAGGTGCCACCACAATACCAAGTGTCTGGTTGGACCCTTAAATCTATTACATTTTTAACTTCTACATCGACATATTTGGCAAACCAAATATAAGACTCATGAGGCCAACGTGTATACTTATGACACTTACAACTGTAAAAAACGTATAAAAATAAGTGTTTTTCACCAACTTACCGGTGAATGTTGTTGACGAGCGCTTGTTTGGAACTATTCGAGCCTCCACAACCCGGAAGTAGCGTCTGACATTTTTTACAACGAGAGTCTATGGATGTGTCGCCACTCTGTTTCTACACCGCTCTGCTGCAGAGCAAAATCAAAATTGAAATATGTGTGTCCTACCTTCAGGTAAAAAAATCGTCTGTGACCAGGGCTCCACAAACATCAAGGCCATGAAAATCCTGGGGGCCTCGTTGACTATGGAGGATGAGGAGTCCCACTGTGTCCATCTGGGGAGGAGGATGATCCCACTGATATTTGACGTTCCTGAAATCCCTTCGGAACAACTTAAAAAATAAAAAACTTCTTTTATAGTACCACAACTAGACGTGTTGTATACAGTAGAGTAAGCATGATCATTGCATTATGTGACAGCCATACACAAGCTCTAGAGGTGGGGATGGAAAGAACATCTGCCAGTGTCAACAAATGGATATGTTTGTGTGTATCTGAAAAATTAAATACTTAGCCGGGTAATGGGGTCCTCTTCGATTTTCTTTCTTCTCTGGGGGCTGGTTGTTTAGGGAGCGGGGGGGTGGGGGCGGTTGTGGGGAGTCTGAGGGGGAACTCTCTTTTCAG
Organism: Sardinella longiceps; assembly: GCA_027497455.2. NCBI lineage: Eukaryota > Metazoa > Chordata > Actinopteri > Clupeiformes > Clupeidae > Sardinella > Sardinella longiceps. Next base: position 28,724 of record JAODXP020002359.1, on the reverse strand, counting down.
GAAAATGCTCTCCTCTTCAGGGACTCAGGGACCCAAAGAAAACCTCATCAAAATAACATAGCCTTCTTACCTAATGAAGGGGTCCTAACCAATAGCAGCCATTGAAACTACTCTGCTCTGCTGAAACCTGCAAAAACACTTGGTCAAAACATTTAGGCAAAAAAAAAAAAAGAAAAAAGTGGAAATGGTTAGAAAACCAAGGATAATTAAATAATTCAATAATTCTGTAACCACAGAGTGTATGGTGTCACTTTACACTCATTTTGGGGTCATTCCACGTAGATAATGAAATATAACAGACTTTCCAACTAGCCATCTATTGTTAGCTAGACTTTCTAACGACAGCTTATTAGCTAACGTTATTAGCTGATGCTAGCTATCGTTACACACAAAACAGAAAGAACACTGTACAACGTCAATTCAATTCAATTCAATTCAATTTATTTGTGAGCGCACAAATACAGTACATTGTCTCCGGCGCTACAGACAGTACGGGAAGCATCCATGAATCAGGGCAAGGAAAAACTCCCTCGCTTTGTAAATAGTTTGTTATGTAGGAAGAAACCTTGGGCAGATCCACGCCTCTGGACTCAGCCTACCTGCCTGGGGCCTAATAAAGTATCCGTAAAGTCTGATGCATAGATTGACCATGGTTAACACAAAACAGTATGAGTACTGAATGTAGTCAGAGATGATATACACATAGTTTGTGCGACAGTCAGGGCCAAGGGATGGAGTCAGTAGTTGGAGTGGGGTTAGTCAGTATTTGGAGTGGATCAGAGTTCATTGGGTTGGTCGCCATCTAACGATCGTGTAACAAATGTACCAAAAGGTACCATACATTTTAAATAGCATTACTTACCATTCTTCAATGGCAATCCTAGATATATGTCAACCCGTTGTTCAATTATCTTAATTTTTGACTTCGCATGTCCTTCATCCTTTCCGATGTTTGCTCCTCCAAACTTTCAACAACATCTCAAGAGTGTCGCAAAACTCGTGACGTTGCAATTTACACTCGACTAGCAAGATGATTGGATAAAACGTTAGTTTTGAGCACCGGAAGAGGCGGGCTAGCGACGCCATGTTGCCGTTACGATGGCTCTCAATTAATTTCAATGGGAGCATGTCGTAAGTGATCTGGCTCCTCCTATAAGTGTCTCTGCTGATGGGTAATTGAACTTTTGAGACTTGCTAGTTTTTTGTGTGTGTTTGAGACACACATAAATGAGACTTTCTCCGTGGCCTCTTTCTTCCTTCTGCTTGCCTACAGTAAATGTGGCCGCATATTATGTTTGTCTTTGTCTTTTAACTTCACAAAGCTTACTTGCTGTGTCTCTAATACATTGTTTTCGTTAAGATATTAGCCTTGTTTGATTTACAAGTTGGTGAAATTTGGGAATTAAGGCCACATAGATCGCAATTGATTTGTAATTTTTTTCCTTGAGTGAATTAACGTTGAATTGTTAGGCTACAATATACCATGGAGATCTTCAGATATTAACTCTACATTTCATTGTGAAAACCTTTAAAATTCTGACCTTGTAGAAGTAGAAATTTGACAGGGCTTGTAGAAGTTTTACAGGGCAGACAGTGCATGGTTGTTTCTCGCGAAAGTAAATTTGACAGCTGGGTGTAGGGGGTGGGGAAGTGATAAGGCAGTTTTTTTTTTAAAGAAATAAGGTAGGCCTATGCCTGTTTTGTGAAATTTTATAGGCTATATTAGGGAACAAAAAACCCCCATTATGAACCAGTTTTTGGGATTTCAGAATAACATTTCTGTTCCGGAACAGTTGAAGACCATTTAGTTTTCGTTTTTGTTTCCGTTCCTCATAAAATTCCATTCGTTTCCAGTTTTCGTTTTTTGAATCGGTTCGGAGCCCTGGTAGCCAGCGGCGGTCCGCACCACACGCGGGTCTCGAACCCGCCACCCCGCAAGCTACAAACTCGTGGGAGTGGGACGCTCTAACCAACTGAGCTAAAAGCCCGAGCTTCTAACTCAGCGAATTGGGTGATGAGGATTTACACATACTACCGCCGAGCTAGCTGGCCTCCGTTACACTCACCCTCCAAATCCTCACTCCCATCCTGGTCACGGCACCAATGTAGCCAGTGGCGATCCGCACCGCACATGGGTCTTGAACCCGCCACCCCGCAAGCTACAAACTGCCGGCGTGGGGAGCTAAAAGCCTGAGCTTCTAACCCTTTGGTCACACGGGAGGGCAACTGGGCAATTTGAACAAGCAACTCGGTTGCCAAGGAGGCGTGACTCGTATGAAGTTCGTTGCTACCATTCGTTGCTAAAATATGCGTCTGGTAGCGGTAACGTATATCGTCACAAGCCCCATTCATACCTCACCTAAAGTACGGATACGGATACGGATACGTGTGGAGTGTTTCACACGTACTTTACGTGAATTTCGTCCGGAGTTTGACACGAAAATGGGGAGCTTATGATTACAGGCGAAACGGATAAAATTCATTAGGAATAATGGGGAGGGGGCGGGGTTTAGCACTTGCAAACATAAAATACGTACGGAGGTATGAAGAGACAGAATTTCAGACGTAAGGACACACGTTGAGTATGAATGGGCCTACAGATGTATTTTTGTGTTACAAAACCCATATTTTCGGTTTTATGTTACCTCATTTGCCGCCTCGTTTTACAAAATATCAAGTCATAAATCCTTAACTTCTTAGTTTGTTACAGATAAATGCGATTTTGGAGTTAGCTCCACCATGACAGGTGTCCGATCAAAATTCTTTTTGAAAGTATGCCGTCCACAGAATTATATAGAGGACATGATGCCGTCACGCATGGCTTCACTCTGATTGGCGTTTATGAAAAATCTTTTGCAGAAAATAGCCTGCATTTCTATTTTTTCCCCGCCCACCAGGCGATCTGTTGCTCAGTTGCCTCAACTAATCGCCATTGCCTACTGTCATTGAAAATGAATGGGAACTAGTCTCCCAACATCAGTGATATTATCGCCCGTGTGACCAAGGGGTAACTCAGCTGTTAGAAGCGGCCATGGAATTGGGTGATGAGGATTTACACGTACTACCGCTGAGCTAGCTGGCCTCCGTTACACATGGCTAAAAATAAGCAATGAGCTTGGGATTCCTAATAAAATTTTTTTTTTTAACATACTTCAGTAGCCTTACCTATTTTACAAACCTATATCCAATGGATAGCTCATGCTATGCTATGCTAGACCACATCGTTTACGATTGTCCAGAGCCGTGTATTGGGCGGTACTAATGTCTATCATAACGTCTGTACATACTAGAGAACTGCGCGGGACTGTTTTCTTCGTCCCGCTCCTGCCCGCTCCCGCTGAATTTCTGACCATTACCGCCCGCTACCGCAAGGGGTGCGCAGCGTGTCCGCCCATTCCCGCGATGTGTATGTCCATTCCCGCCCGCAACCCGCGAAAGTGTGAGAAGTTATTCCCGCACACTGATAGAGATGCATTGATTTTTTGTCTTCTCCCATCCCGCAGGAGAAAGTGTAGGCCTATTTAAGGCTATTAGGCTAAGAGAGATTCTTGGGGTTGACGCATTGGTCGGGATAGCGCTCCTATTTCATTATTTCCATGTAGTTTTTAAATAAAATAAAGGCAGTTTCATATTATATTATTTCTTTTTTCCTACCTTCATATATTCACGCAGTGATTGAGGTTAAGGTCTCTTTTCGACAGACATAAGAAACACAACATTAAATGCAACTTAGTCAAAAACCTTGCACCATCACGGCACATAAAACAGCTTGCTTTGCAAAAATAGGCCCATGGAACATGAAAATTATCAGATGTAGCAGGTATCTTTCTCGAAAAAACACAAGTAGAAACTGTGTTATCGTAGATAATGTTATCAGTTTAAGAACTGTTATTGCGGAAATCAATATTAAACTGTTGGAACTATAATGTTGTCCACTAGAGGGCGCTCCAACATAAGAGTTAACAGAGCCGTATATAGAGAGTTAATGGATGGATTTACTGCCAGCTAGAGGAAACGTAGAAGCAGGTAAGAAGTAACAGAGAGACCTTGCCACATGTTTGTATTAAGTTAATTCCTTTTGAATAAGTAGGCTAAATGTTACAAAGCAAAGAACAACTCGAAGTCCCAGTCCCACTGTTCCCGCAGTGTTTTTAAGTTGTCCGCCCGTTCCCGCCCGCAGCCAAGTGCAAACCGCCCGTTCCCGCGAGTTTTGCGTTGGGTCCCGCGGGTCCCAGCGGGACCCAGTCCCAATGCAGATCTCTAGTACATACCTCGGAGCCAATACCATAGCCACCACGTGACGTAAAATGCAATCAAGGGCCGTACAAATCCCTTTTTGTTCTGTGATTGGATACCGAAAGCAGGCGAGAAAATCGCCCATGGTCACCATGCTGCTTTGCAGAGTGAAATGAAATAAGCGTGCAAAGGAGCATGGGAACTCCCAGGCTATGGTAGTTTGTCAAAGTAGATTTTTATTTTTATTTAGTTGCGTGCTAGACCCTGTGCGCTAGCAGACTGTTGCTTGGTTATGTATGCTACATGAAGACCGCTCAAAACTGACCGTACTATAGGCTAAACATCAGATTGTGTGATGTTGATAGGGAGATTGCTATTTTGTGAGAAATATTTATCTGTGTTGTAACTTCATTTATAATAAACACATTCAAACAAAACTATTTTAATCTTTGCACGTTAAAATTAAATGCATGTTCTGATGAAACGCTCACCATTAACATGTCCTGCACTGAGATGTCTGGCTGTAATAAGTAAAGCGGATGGAAAAGCCTGTGCGACCGTTATAGGAAAGAGACAGGACTGAAGTCAGAGAGCCGCAGAAGTGGAGCTGCAGCGATACCCTTCAAGAGATGGAAATACATGGGGGTTCTCAGTTTTTTGGAGCCCTTCATGAAGGGCCAGGAAACGACAGAGAACATGGGAGAGTACGAGTATGCCACTTTAGAGCACTCGAAGCGGCTTTCAACGAAAACTTAAATGGCGAGACTTTTGAGGTTGAGCCTGCGACAACAGCAACAACAACACCTGCCACTACCACTTTGAGCCAACCTCCGGTCCCTTGGCCTCCCACAACCACTCCCATTCCTACTCCCACTGCACAGGCCTCATCCGGCAGGAGGGCACAGAGAAGACGAGGCACTGAGTTTGAGTCAGACGTGATGTGCTGAAGAAGGAGCATGATGCAGACAAACTGTTTTTATTGAGCTTGGCTCCGCTCCTTAAAAATGTTGTGCCGTAAAAGAGGTTAGAGGTTAATCAGAATCGTTGAAATTGCATTGTTTAATGCTAACATATTTGCGACGAGCATTCGCTTATGTTAGATGAATCTGAACACACTTCATATCTCAGTGTTTGTCAAAATGAGGTGCAAATAGAGGTAACATTAAGAAATTGTTTTCAGATTCTGTCAACCGATTTCAGATTGTTTTCATATAGCCAGCACACATGCAGCAATTATTTAAGAGCATTATTGTAGTGCCCATTATATAAGTGCTTGAAAGACAAAATAAATCTGTCGGATTATTTGCAAAGTATTCCTCACAGAGTGCAAATTGAGCCTTCCAACTGTGTTATTTGCAAGCTGCACTAAGAGAAATTTAGCTTTGACTTTACTTCCAAAAAGTTTGAGAACCACTGCCATATGTATCTGAAGGAATAATGTGTTGTAGTTTTATAATACATGATAATCTCCTTAGTTCAACACTAAACGATTATATTTGTACTTGATCTACATGTTATATGTGCGTTATACAAAATACATTTTGATTGAAAACAAAAACCTATTGGTTGGGGGTACTCGGTAAGATCTGTAATGTCTCAGGGGGTACATGCCTGTGAAAAGTTTTGGAACCACTGGCATAGACTACCACGATCAGACTGGATATCCATAAACTTTGATTTGGGGGATAATAGTTGTATTAAACTTTTGGGACTTAGTGTTTGTTTTTGTGTTGATTTACTCTGTTTAAAAGCGTCTGCTTTCTCCTGTGCGGAGGCCATCCAACAGTTGTTTATCCCTAGCTTACAACTTCTCCAAGTTTACTTGTTGTTTCCAGTATATTTTTTTTGTTAAGTTGTTAACGAAACAGAACATAGACCGATGGTATTTTGTAATTGATGTGTTATTCACTGCTTAAGCCAGCACACTTTACTGCAGCAGTCTTTTATAGCGGCCTTGATTTGCGTGTAGCCTATTTTTTTTTTTAGCTCCCTAGTACTATAAGGGGGATTTTTTTTTCATTATGAAAGTAGCCTACACCAAAAGTCACGAGAAGAGAGAGGGAAAAAAAAAAACCTTGTCCATTTAACTGCGTTGTGAGTCAATTTGTGCACTCACTCCTTGTGTTGCTCTCACACATGCATGAAACCGGCACTAAAGACAATGAAGGACTATTAACGTTTCAGAACTATAACAATGCACTTTACTATATGAGACATTTTAATCTTTATTTTGTATCCATATGAATAGGCCCTATGCTAGAGTTTTTTTGGCTCTCAATAATGACCCAGCCAGGACCTTTTTTGGCCTCATCAGCCATGATAAGGCAAGGCTCCCTCATGTCGGAATGGCGGTATGTTGAAAAATAGCAAACATGCCGCCACTCCGACTAAGAAAAAAAAAAATGTCGGAGTGCAGGGACGTTTGCTATAACTGAAAATACCGCCACTCCAACAATAGTGTTGCCACACGTCCAGGTTTTTCCAGGATTGTCCCGTTTTTTGTGGTCTGTCCAGGGAAAATGGAATGACCTTCCCGGGACATGTTTTGTCCCGGTGTCTTACTTCCTCGCATTATCTCCTGTTGAAATGAACATAAATCATTCATGTTTCTCGCAGCCAGACTAGGCAGCTACAATACTTGTGGCCTCACTGAATGTTTGCGCACGCAGCCAGTCGCCGTTGCTAGGTGATCGTGGTCAATACAACAGCGGCCGTGCAAATTCAAAGGTACAGCTTTTTTCTACAAAATTAAACAACTGAATGAACATCCTTCAACATTGCAGATTGTAAAATTTTGCCAGGGGTTGTAGCTGTATTGCCCATGTGTACATACCATAAGATATTACTCCTCTGCCCAACTGTGGCCCTCTCGATGGCTTCTTTCTGTTGCTGGCTGACAGCAAGAGAAGTAATGACGAAGACCGCCTTGTCTTGAGCATTGCTGTACTCTTGACTGGCCAGTATCCCATCAAACGTTTTGACTGGGAGGGATGGGTCAAATGCCTGCCCCAACAAATATCAAGGGAAAAAAAAGACTCATGCATAGAACAATGTGGCATTCAAATATGTCTTGGCTACACAGCACAGGCAAAATGCATATCTGAAAGAAACTTATTGCAAGGAATGTTTGTGCCCTCTGATCTGGCTGTTACACACATTATTCTTAGTCAAGAATGTACAGACCTTGTGATGTTTATAATTATACATCAAAATATAAAAGACAAAAATCATACCTGCGGTATTTCTGGGGCTAAAATAAAGCCCAGAACTGTGAAATGACCAAATTCTGCCAAAGATTGCCTTGTCCGGTCTTTGTCCTCTTGGGTCACTGGCCGCTTAATTCCAGCTGAAATAAATGCATAAAATATAATATAATATGTGAAGGAAATGTAGGTCCAACAATAAAGCAGAAAGCATGGATAACTGCTGGTAAATATTTGTAAATTGTGAGTAATTATTCCAAGTAATGTTAGGCTACTAACATTGTGATGTGGAAGGTGCCATCACAGATAGTCTCTTTGCCACAACTTCCTCCATTTTGGATGCTGTGGGCCTTCTCCACACACACTACACATCAGTATGGGTTATGTTTTTCTTAGCCCAAATGAGGAGGGCTGCGTGGTGGCACTTAGCGAGTCCAACAGCACACAAACACCTGCTCTCCCTCACCTCCTGATCTTCAACATGTACCCATCATAATAAAAATCTACTCTTAACTATTATACAATTATAACACTATTAAATGTCAACGTCGAACTGTTACATCGGTTTTCTTTTCGACACCCACATATTTAGCTAACGTTAACGTTTCTCCTCACCTCCACCTCATAACCTTTTTTCTTCATGGAAGCCTGCACTTTCCCTTTCAAGCTGCCACCATAACATTGACACTGACAACTCTGTTTGAGTTGTTGTAGGAGTTCAGTCCCTTTTTAACAGACTTTGGATGACTGGCGAAATTAGAAGTCACCGTGAAAAATGTGACTAGCTCCTTAGCTGTAGACATTTTGACACACTAGACTACCTGACGTTAATGAGAGTTAAAGAGTTTTTGTTTGTGTTCGCACCGGTGGCTAACGTTAGCACAAACAGCACTGGGCCCTACTTGTTGGTTGCACTTACATGGAGTTAATTGAATGAGATATAAAAGTCTGATTGACTTATTTTAAAATGCTGATGAATTCTCGTGGTCTCCTCTTTTCAACAATGTGTTCCTTGTCTTCATAAAGCAATGGGTGTCATATAATGGAAGAATCGCTCACAAGGCGATACAAGCATGAAAATGTTCACAGATGTTCATAACAGGGCATTCACACTGCATCCGTCAGTTGACGGATCCCATTGACTTTGAATGGAGCTTTCGCGAAATGCATTGTGGGTCCGTCCGTCAAAACAGCTCCGTTGCGTCCGTCAAAAAGTTAAAACATGTTCAACTTTTTAGCTGGCGACGGATCCGTCAAACCAATCGGGATTGAGAGAATTGACTCCCCCCTCCGTCAGACCCGTCGTCCGTCAACAGACGGATGCAGTGTGAACGCACTGTAAGAACCTATACAACAATTTCAAGGGTGGAGCCACTCAAAATTAAGTATTGCATAGCAATGGTTGCTAGGCAAAGGATTATCCTTAGCAAACAGTATAATGCTGTTTTTAAGCCCAAAGTCAGGCTCAGAGAGTGGATGTCATCTGGGATCAGTACTTTGATAACAGTCTGAAGGCACAGACAGGAGAGCAGCGGAACAAGTTGGTAATAATTTTTGTTAATTTAATCTCAAAATACTCCAAAATGTGCAACTTTTCGCGTTGGAAACAACCGGCAATGTTTATCTAAACGTTTTATACAATTCCTATTTAAAAAAGTGCTTGTCAGGTGCAGGATAACTATCAACTCGAGAACTAAGCAAGATAGACGGTCTTGGCCCACTGCCTAATTCACCTTATTCCGCGGGTAAACATGGGTGCTGCCATGACGATTGTCATTCAACATCCGGTCTAGCAACGCATTGATTTAGCGTTGTGATGTTTGGTGTTTTAACGGTCTAATATAAGTGGTCTTATTATGAAGTTGTGCTCACTACATCCATCAATATAGTTAGAACAGTTCGTCGCCAGATGAAAAATGATGTTTTCAGCAGTAAAAACAGTGTTTCTACGGCTACAATAAGGAGTTTTGTGATAGTGGTATTTCATGAAAATTACGTTGATTTGAATGAGAGGCAGCGTCTAATGGAAGTTTCATGACAATCGGAGGGCAAACGCGGGAGAAAAAAAGACGAAAAGGGGCGGGGCTGCATAAGGTGGATAGGCTCTCTCTCTCCCTCACACGCACGCCTGTACTCTACTGGACTGGAGATACTGAATCGTCTCTGCTGGAGTGCTGCATTATTTGAAATTAGCAGCGATCCTCGTAGAAAAACAAAATCCAAACCACAAATTAAAAGCGAACGAAACAAAAGACCTCAAATAAAAAAAAACTAACAAAAAGTAACAATATAAAGAGAAGTATAAGCACCACATTTAGACTAATAAAACTGAAAGAAAAACGGGAGAAAAAGTGAAAAAGAGTGGGAGCTATTAAATGCGGCAGCCGACTCGCAGCGCCATCACCATAGCAAATGTGACATACAGAAACATCTCCGCGACATGGCAGCACAATTGCGCAGATACTTCCCCGAAACAGACGATCGTGACATCTGGGGTACATCTCAATACATAATTCCTCTGTCCTCCTTTCCTCACTTCCAACCTTTCCTCCGACCTAGCCCCTTCTCCTGTGAAGGAAACAAGTAAGGAACGATCGGAGGATGGAGGAATCAAGGGCAGACAGATATAAGAAATGAGATGTCCTCCTGATTCATGCATCACTAACACAGATATTGTCACCTGAGGTATATCTGGGCTCAAAATCCACCCCATCCTTGTGAAAGGTCCAAGCTGCTCCAGTAAAGCCCGGGCCCAATCTTTATCTGTTTCACTGACAGGTAAATATGTAGGATCTAATAAGTAGCATCTATCTTCTCTCTCTCTCCAACGAGACACAGGAGAGTAGGCTGTTTTTCTTAAAAGGGCAACAGCATTAAAAAAAAAAAAAGGCTATTTGTCACTTTGTTGATATTTTGTATCAAATATTCCTGGGGGCTCATTTATCAACCGTACTTACGCACAGATCTGTGCGTAAAGGGTGCGTACGATCATTCCTGCGCATAGTGTGGGATTTATGAATTTGTACTTAATCTTAGAGTTGTGCGTAAATATACGCACACTTTGGACCACACTTACGCAGCATACCATAGTGGTAGAATAGCGAAACTGCAACTAGTAGCCTATTGATTAAAATAAATAAATAAATAAATAAAGATTGTAATTGTATAAGCGAGTGTCTAGTTCTGTGTCTGACGGTGTCCATCCAACCCTTTATTTTTGCTATTGTGAAGTACTTCAGTCTTACATGTGTTTCATAAATTAAAATCACGTATAGCCATCTTTGTAGCATTTTATTGATTCATAAAAATAACCTGTTGTTGATTGGCGAAATTAGCCTAATTGATATGTATATAAAAAGGGCATATGACGCATGCCTTTCAAAACTGACATGGCTCATCTTGCACTGCTTGAGGATCTGGCAAAGTGTGCGCTCCGCAGGGAGCGCGTATTCAGAGAGCGCCGTGATTTGTTTGCTGAAAGCACCGAATGGCTCCTGAGTAGGTACTGCTTTCCAAAAGAAATATTGCTGGAGTTATGTTGTGAGTTGGAACCTTTATTACAGCGGGAAACTAAGCGCACAAGAGCAATACCTGTGCACATCCAAGTACTATCCACCTTGGGATTTTTGGCCACCGGTACATTCCAGCGTAAGGTTGGAGACCGATCCGGCATTTCACAACCATCCATGAGCAAGATTCTGCCAGCCGTGTTGGATGCAATCATTTCCCGAATCACATCCAGTTCCCTTACACCAGTCCGCAACAGCTTGAAGTCAAGCAAGGTTTTTTTGCCATTGCAGAGTTCCCCAATGTTATTGGGACCATAGACTGCACACACGTTGCGCTAAAAGCACCATCACAGAACGAGTACAATTATGTGAACAGGAAGGGGTTTCATTCTATCAATGTGCAAGTTATATGTGATGCAAATCTGACCCTGTTGAACGTAGTTGCGCGGTGGCCTGGAGGAACGCACGACTCGTTTATTGTGCAGAACAGTTCTGTGGGCCTTCGTCTACAAGAAGGCGTTGTTGAAGATGGATGGCTTATTGGTGAGTGCTGCTACACTTTTTATACTATATGATGATGGGTAAAGTAATGTCTTGTATGCCATTCATGCAACTTCCATCCTTAGGTGATCAGGGATATCCATTGAAGCCATGGCTCATGACCCCATTAACAAACCCGCAGACCCCGCAAGAGCAAGCCTATAACCGGGTCCATGCGCGCACTAGATCCACAGTTGAGCGCGCAATTGGTTTGCTCAAGGGTCGATGGATGTGTTTGTCAAGCACCGGGGGAACGCTCCAGTACACACCACAAAAGGTGTGCAAAATGGTCATGGCTTGCAGTGTACTACACAACCTGGCCATTAGAAGAGGTGTCCCCCTGCAGGAACCCCCAAGACCAGACGACCCCGAACCCATGTCCGACGCAGAGCCTCGCGCAGACGCACCACCTAATCAGTCCCCCCAGGATTTCGCGGGCCTTTTTTGTGATTGTTGCGGTCAAAAATGCTTGATTTCGCGGCAGGTTTTCTGAAAAGTTGCGGCAGAAGTTGCGCTGATTTTAGGCATTTTATTGCGAGAAAATTGCGGGGGCCAGGAAAAGTTGCAGAAAGTTGCGAATTTTTTTAAAAAAATTTTAAGCAGCACTATTTTGATGTGTTTGATTATGTTAGGTGGTTATAACTCTGCAGTGAACAATGCCATATTGCAACTATAGGTTTTCTTTTATCTTGAGGTTGTTTACCATCTAGAACTGCAGAATGCACATCATGGATGGCTGATGGCAATTATGGTTTTAGTTATCAACCCTTCATATGACTACATTCCATCCAAGTTCATCTGTAAACCAGAACAAAATATTATATTTAAAATACATCTCATATAATGCAAAGTGCTGCTTTAAAGCAAAGAAGGAGGGAGTGGTTGTTGCATGTTATCATCTTCCGCTTCATCATATTCATCACCATAAACTTAATCATATTGGGCTTGATTGATTGCACTGAGTAGACTGTATTTAAGCATTAGTAAAACTGTGGTATACCTAATGTGAAGCCATTGTCAGGGAGCTAGCACTCTTTACATATTGAGAAGCTACAAATGAAGTAGTTCCACAGCAAGCCATGAGCTGTACTGTTTGTTATACAACAAATAACTTTTGTGTGGCAATTACTTGGCTGAAAGAAAAAAAATCTGCTTAATTTTAATGCAAAAATATAAAAGCCATCTAATAAGCTTTGTACTTCATACAAGCCAAAACAAGATTTGATATCTTAAAACATGGAAAAGATGCAGGCTAGCTTACACAAACTGAAAAATGTGATTGTTCTGAATTCTGATAAACCTAAAGAATGGGAACCAACTTAATGTGCATTTAGTGTCCTATGACAAGGGGGCTCGGTCAATTTTGTCGAATTCCTCCGTGGAGATAGTTCTAGTGTAGCATACATTAGCAATAAATTGCAACTCCGCTTGAATTCGTCATTGGGATAACTTGTGTTTTGGAATCCACACACGCGCACACATGGAGGGAGAGGGAGAGAGATGCGCGCAACGGAAGAGAGCTCATTCAGTCCAATGCATAATATAAGGTAACACTTCCCTCATAACGTAACGTAAATGACAATAGCCTAAATGATCAAGAATATTGTGATTAGCAGCTGTTTTGCACAGTAATATTTGCACCGCAAAACAAGGAGCAGGAAAAGCTCCTGTTGATATTTCACTCGCGAGTGATATTTCGAGAAACGTTCCAGGAAGTTGCGGGAAAGGTGCGGTGATTCCTCAAAATTGCATGGCCGCGATGAAGTGGCGGGGATTGGTTGAAGTTGCATTGAAGTTGCAAATCGCAACATCGCGAAATCCTGGAGGGTCTGCCTAATGTCATTGCCATGCACTTGAGGGCGGGGATCATACAGAGATTTTAGGCAAGTCTACCCAATACCTGTGTGTGTGTGTGTGTCACAATGACAAGACTTCAGAATGATTTACAATTCAATCTTTATTGCTCATTTGAGATGCGCATGAAGCAATTGTTTTCAGAGACTCACTGATTTCTGTAAGTACGTCAGAAATGACTGCGAGTTGGCATTTTATGTCGCTAATAGCCTTCAATGTCTCCTCTTGATTTTGTAGGACCTCATCGGTCAACACCCTTGGTGCCCGACGCACAGACGAGGATGTAGAGGGCGCCGCCTCCTCTGGAACCAACGTGATGATTACCGTTTCTGCATAAAATAAGCATTTTTGGTGAACAGCCATTTTGTTTAACAATTCTGTTTTGTCATCACATTTTTCTTTATCTTTATTTCACTATATGAAACACACAAAGAATGGTTAAAATAAAGTGTGTGTAGAATCATTGTGCAGTCTTACCTTCATTTTCTGACTGAAGACCCACAGTTTGTTCAGTGGGTATGATGTCACTATTCCCATCTTCGGCAATGCCAGAACAAGCAGCGTCCCCAATAATACCCGCAATTCTTTCCTCTAATGCAGTGAGTTTTATTTTGCTTTTTCCACCACCCGTTATCTTTATGTCTCTGTTGTATGCAGCCACGCATTTTTTAGCATTGAGTTTTATGTCAAACCATTTTTTCTTTATTTCTGGCACGGTCCTCTCCACAGGCCCAACAGCATTCACAGCCAGTGCAACTTTATTCCAAGCAGCATTTTTTCTTTTGCTAGTTATATTTCCATCCAATGAACTGAACAAAACTTTTTGGTAACTATCTACCTCTGTGACAAGAACGTCGATTTTGGTCTCGGAAAAGTTCCTCTTCTTGGCGCGTTTCTCCATTATTTCATCAAGGTTTTTTTTTTCTTTCATTTTTTTTTTTTTTTTGGTCGAATCCACGTGGTTTTTAAAGGGATTGTTGATGCCATATTTGGTGAATTGTGGGCGTATCTGGATGCAAATTGATTTGAGCGTGCACGAGCGCAGTGATTTAGAAGGTGTGGGATTTATCATTGCTGACCAGCCTGCGCACGTTTGATAAATACCAATTTTTTTGTACTTACGCACATCCTAAATTTCACTCGTACGATAGGATTTAGAATGTTTTCTACGCACTGTTGATAAATGAGCCCCCTGGACTCCTGTCCATAATGGCATCAATAGATAGGCCTACATTATTGCAATAATCTCTCTTAGGTTATTTCCCATTTTTGGAACAAGCATGTAGATAGGCTATGTGCAGACAGGTGGGTCCCACATTTCAAATGGTAAAAAGGTCTGTATCCTACCACTTCCTACAACTATTGACAGACCCCAGAATTGCTTTACCATAGCCTATAGAATACACAATGTATAATCATAATGCAGAATCCAGAATGATAACACTTCAGTCTGTCTGAAAATCTGTGGGAAAGTTCCTGTCTTTTATCCTAGGGCCTATTGGTGAGTTTAGAACCCATAGTGGAAATCCAGAGTGCCAACACTAATATAGGCCTATATGCCCTTCTATGAGGAGAAAAGAAGGCCTCCCAGGCCATGGATAAACTACAATAATGTCAAATGTGGTGACGCCAAAAAACCTGTGAATTTAATGTTAATTTTTTCACTGAACGCCAAAATGTCCCCGATTTTCCTCAAAGAAATCTGGTCACCTTACTATAGTTAAGCCTACATGTTCACAGCTAACAGCTTATTACATGCTTTAAATGCTGTAAATACTGGTGGTAATTAACTTCCATACAGTTGGTTTAAGCAAGTATGGATCAAAGATCACATTTCTATCAAATGCTGACTGTCAGACGGTAACGTTAGCTAGACTAACTCACCTCAACTTCGTAAATATTCTTTTTCATTGAAGCCTGAACCTTTCCCTTAAATATCCCCCCTGGCTGCACAGCGACAGATAAGACACGTCCCGAGTTAAAAGAGTTAAGACCCTTCTTCACTCGTAGAGGCGCCTCACTGAAAAATGAGGTGATGGTAAAGAGGTTGACAGGCTCAACCATTTTCAGGCACTCAGTCAGTCTGTCAAAAGTTGCGCGACGAAGCTTAGGACCCGGAAGCTTGTTTATGACGTCAGACTTAAAGACCGAATAGGAACCACATGGTGCAGTACAGGCTGAGGGTGCACCGACTGAGATGGATATCTTTGCAACTTCTGCCTTGGACATCAGCATGATGTCACAACTGGCTGCTGATCCAGCGGACACAGGTTTGATCCCTACTCAACCCCCTCCACTTTTATGATGGGAAGCTCAACAAGCATCTCTGCACAGCCGAGAGGCTGGAAGGATAGAAAGTGGATTGTCAATGAGTCCAAACTTATGGAACTTTTCCAATTTTGTTCAAAGTGTGGAGCTCCAATGTGCGACGTAAACCAAACCCACAGGGGCGATTCTAGGTTCTGAACTTTAGGGGGGCTCAGCCCCCAGAGTTGATAGTGGCTCCTGGTTTGAACATCATGCTTTCCAATGCTTAGATTTATGCATTTTTAATCATAACAACCAGCTACGAAATCGATCCAACCACAAGCACTGACATGCAGCCCCCGTAATGTTGTCGCTTCATAAGACCTAAATAATGTTTGTAAAAACTTGTATGAAGAGGTGCCATCACATGTTTATCACAAGTATTATTGGCAAATTTTCATGGTGATTGGCCTAAAATGTGTTAGACGTAGGCCTACAGTAGGCTCATTATAAATGCTGGTCATACTGGTGGAGGGGGAATTGGGTTTTTCATGGACATCATATTGCTAATGTCACAGAATAGGTCTACCCAGCAGTTGTGAATCAAAGATGGTATATTTCTTTGTTAAAGTAGGGTAGACTTACTGGGGGGTCTGGGTGTACTCCCCCAGAAAATTTTGGAATACTTTTTGGAATACATTTTAACAGGTTATTATATATAGGCTATATTTTTAAATTATCCTATTACTTTAGCACTTCATGTGAGATTTGAAGTTTGATGTTGCACTAAAAGTAGTATTGTCGGGGCAATACTGGAAATACTGAGGATGACAGCCCTGCTTGAATGATATGTTCAGCTCCATGGTAATAGTAAGTAAGGATAATACAAGGTCTACTGTATGAGAAAAGATTGTTTATTTTGGAGTGATAATGCTCTGGTGAAATGTGAATGATAAGGGAAAACTTCACTCTAGGAGCATTAGGCTCTTTGCTACTGTAGTTGTCATTGGCTCTCTGTAAATCAAACATAGGCTTCATTCTTGAAATGGAATTATAGAAAAATCCATCTAGATTCTTTCCAGAGTATCAGTTCACTATCCATGCCTTAGATTCTTGAGCAAGGTAGGCTCTTTGCCTTTCATGCTTTTAAGCTGTAGTTTCAGTTATTACCTGTGCCACCTATAGGCCTATGACTTCCAATAGCTTTAGAATCAAAAGAAGAAAAAAAAAGTTGAAAGCATGTACTTTAATATTTTATTCCTAGTTTATTGCGCAAAGAAGAATGAAGGTGCAATAAGGCTGCATCATATTCCTTTCTATCAGGGGTAGTCCTAACCTCTATGATGTCCTGGGTGAACAGGCACCTTATCTGTCACCCCTCCTATTGCACAGGCATGGCCCTTGGTAATAGAATATTTGGGTAGTAGAAAATTTATCTGTTGAAATTGTAGGTCTATTATAAAGTCCAGTATTTTTTTTGGTTTTGTTTTGTTTCATTTCTTGAGCTCTTGGTTACTAGATGGAACCCAGCAGCCAATTAAGCCACCAGATAAAGATAGTTCCCTGTAAAAATATAGGCGATCTTTAAACTGAAATTGAACCCTGTATTGTCGAGCAAGTGGTACCAGTGAATTCATCTGGTTCAGATACACCCATGTGTCTAGTCTAGTTCTAGTTCATCTGGTTGTCTAGTTTACTCCATTGTAGGATCAGATATACCCATACCAAAGCTTCCAAAAGACAATGAAGCAAACCTGTGTCACCCGCGATTACTTTTTTTGGCGCTCGCGTGCGCAAAAAAAAAAAAAAAAAAACAGTCCGTGATTTTTAGGGGGGCTGAGCTAAATTTTCCCATCTCCATGATGACAAAAATGGCCTAAAATCGCCACTGGCTCCCACCATTGCATTTTTAAGAATTGTGTTCATTTCACAGATTGCTGTGAGATCACTTTGAAGTTTTCTATCACCAAATTTCAGAAATGGAGCACCCTCATTTTAGGTGGTGCTGAAGTCTCACACAACTGGTGGGAGAATGCAAAGGGAGAGGGGGTTTGGAGTGTCTCAGAGCTTTCCCTTTACTGTGGCAGCTATGCATATAATACAAGTAGTGTATCTAATACAATAAGTGAGTTTAGCAAAGTCAGTATGAGCAGGGGAAGTTCGAAGATTAGTTCAAACACTATTTCAGTAGATCTCTTATGTTGAAAAATTTTCGGCGCGCTGCGCGCGCATCTAGGACCTCAGTAATTTCAAAATGCTGGCTAGGGCCATGCACGCAATCACAGCTTGTCTCTTCTAAAGAGGATACTACCTCATTAGTCTGCTAGTTATCTTCAATTGCAGCAAAAGTGATACTATTATGACTATACATATAGTACATATGGCTTATTCTAATCATGGAGTGTTCAGTTGAAAAAAAAAAATAAATGTTCCGGTGTCTTGCCTGTCGACTTGCAGTCCAGAACTTTCTCTGGAAGAAATCCAGCTTCATCTGGATCCCTACAGCTAAGAGGAAAAAGCATAGCCTAGTCTCAGATCACTAAATAACACACACACACACACAAATGACTGAATGTTTTTTGTCTTCTTCTCCACAGAACTTACAGGCTACATTTCATCCATCAGCTGGATAGCTGTGCTGGCCAGGACAACACTTTTGTTTTCCATGACTTGAGAGAAGAAGAGCAAATTAAGAGAAAGAAAAGAGCAGACAAAGATCAGCAAAGGTATTTTCAAACAGGGGCATGGGGAATATTCTTACTGTTGGACGACCATGTTGGTTTATCCACAAGATGGCGCCAAACGCAGCATAAAACAGTGCTTGCGCTGAAGTCCCATCTACTCTCTCAAAACCTCTCTACCTGCTTTGGCACCCCTGCTCTTCTTTAAGTAATCAACGTCTCTGTTGTTGATCATTTCAGGTGAAAGACTCTGGGTGGTTCTAGTATTAATCACACAGACAATAATTGAAATCATTCATGACTACTTGAACACAGTTGAGATGCTGGCCAATTCGTAAACTTCTATCACTAAAACATATCCCAACACTAGCCACCTTAAACAAGACTAAGCTGAATGGAATTAGACTAAGTGTCCATAACTGATGCTGTTGCTACAGATGAGAGATGGTCTGTCAAATCTCCCATCTCCATGATAACAAACATCTCATTACAGTAAAGGGTTGAGAATGACCACCAGACCTGCAGTTCTCTGCTAGTCAAAAAGCAGACCTAACGGCAGGACCAGCAGGGCACAGGTGTGTGGGATCACCTGAGCTGAAGGGAATGGAGTAGATGAAGGTGCCTGGCACCTGCTCTGCCGCTCTCTTGCACCACAGCGGGAAGTGATCGGCGTTGAACACACCCTCCGTGTCCTCATAATTCTCTACACCTTTTCCTTTTAGCTTCTTGTCCCCCATATCCGATACACACTTCAAATTCACATAATGGCCCGAAATCTGCTGATTTCCAAAGATGGATCCATCACCTTGGTATGTAACACATGGTGTGCAATATCATGTAGCCTGCCAACTGTAATTTCTATACAAGGTTAATAAGTTAATGTTTGCCTTATACTTGCTTAATTTCCCCATCTTTGAAATTAATACATTACATGTTAAGTAGCCTACACCTTATCAGTGTGAGAAGGCATGACATTAGCATAATGATATCACAGTAGGATAGAGAGAGAGAGAACGAGAGAGAGAGATTGTTTTACAGTTGCCTATGCATTGTGAATGAGTATTATTTGCAAACATATCTTTGGATTGATTTAGTGTGTAAATTTAGATTGGCTCAGTGTATAATAGCCTAAAATAGTGGTTCTCAAACTTTTTGAGCTCAAGGCACCCCATCAACATTTTTTCATCCACAGCACCAGCATCTCACTTCACCATTCAGCTACATTCTCCCGCCGTGGAAGTCGGATGCTCTAACCATTGAGCTAAAAACCCAGGCTTCTAACTCAGCTGTTGTAGGTGACATATCAGAGCCATTTTATTATTTGGAATAGGATAGGCCTATATTTCTTGCATACTGCTCCTTTAATATTCAGTGCCATATTTATCATTATTCTGAACATATTTGTCATTTAGCACCATATATAATTTTTCTGGACATATTACCAGGTTACATGGGGATTGTGGAGGCAAGGGGGGAAATGACTTAAAAAGGGGGGTGAGTGGGGAAAGTAGGTACCACTAGCACCTAAAAAAAAAGTAAATAAATAATAAAACTAGAAAAGCGCTCAGAGAGCGCAGACCTCCACCAAGGCAATGTGGTCACAGACACAATATAAATTCCAGATCATGTTCTGGATCACCGATTGCCACCAAAATCGAATCAGTTCTTACTCGTCCCAATATACACATTGTCTGAAAATTTCATCCAAATCCGTGCAGTACTTTTTTAGTTATCCTGCTGACAAACAAACAGACAGACAAACCAACGCGACCGAAAACATAACCTCATTGGCGGAAGTAACAATATCAAGTCATTTTCTACAGAATAGGTTTATACATGTTTGGGAATATAATATCAGTTAATCACTAAGGGTCTATTTTTGTGAAATTATGCCATCAAACACATGGTAAATCATTAACACTTGTGCAAAATTAATGTGTGTGTTTTTGTTGTTGTTGTATAAATTGTGTTCTTCTAGAATGCAGGGATAGGTGGTACGGCATTGCCCAAGTTGCTGCAGCGTGTAACCTCCTCCCTGACCTACAGCTCCCTCTGTCGGCCTGACAACATCTCTGAGAGAGGGCTGAACAATGTCCCCAACTTCTACTACAAAGATGATGGGTTAAAATTGTGGGAAAACATTAACAAGTATGTTCACGGTGGAACTGTTTTAATGTAGCATTGATTTTAAAAAAAGTATGGTTGACACAATATCATAGCCTGACAACTTTTCTACTCACAAAAAAAATACTCTGAAAGAGAAAACACTCAGTTCTGTACATGACAGGACATGTCATGACAAGACACAGGAAGCCTATGAGACACAGGCTTCATTCACCACAATTTATATGGCTTCTTATCAATAATGGTCACTTTGAGCTTTGTAATAAATTGGTGATATGGCTATTTACAGGTTTGTTACGGGGGTCTTGACATATTACTATAAATCTGATGAAAATGTCAAGAAGGACTCGGAACTTCAGAGCTGGATCAGTGACATTTTTCGCAAAGGATTCCTGAAAATGAAAAGTACAGGTTTGTTGCAGAATTAACTTTGCTATTGTACTCTTGGAGTTTAGAGAAATGCAAATTCAGTCTTCTTGCAATATACTGTTGCAAAGTTTGATCGTTTAACGTTCGCTTTGACTTTGAGTCAAAACAGCCATTTAAATCTCCATACCTGATATTTTAAAATTCAGGCCATTTATTGGGGACTTCTACTGTAATCAATCAAATTACAGATTTTAGTTTGAGTTGTCATAATTGTAATCTTCCCTAATAGGCAGGGATAATGTGCTTTTTGTGTCTCAGGAATACCACAGTCTTTTAAAGCTGTGAATGACCTCATCAAATTTGTTACCATGGTGATCTTCACTGCATCTGCCCAGCATGCTTCGGTCAATAGTGGACAGGTAATTTGCTCTGTTAACAAAACAAAATCCCTCAAACTTTCCCATCTGACATGTAACCTACAAACAGTTGGAGTAAAAAGTGTTATGAAGTTTACAGCATAGCAATGGCTGTTTATGTAGACACTACTGACTTTGGAAACCTTTGACAAACATAATTATATTTTAACCACAATTTCAGGACTGGTGGTCAAGTTGAGTTTGTAATGATATCAAAATTCAGAGACATTTTGGGGAATGCCCTTGTCTCCCTTTTCCAACAAATGTAAGCACCCCAACATAGTTTTTCAAGATCTGAATCAAGGCAACACAAAGCTTCAAAGCTTTACATATTATTTATTAGATTTCACCATATTTGCTATTGTGTCTGACAAATTAACAAATTCAACTTTTTGAAATGTTATCGATTCTTGTATCAACTGAGGATGGTACATTGTGCTATCCTATTTCTCAGTGTACAATGGCTTTTAGTACCACACCATAGATCATTTACACTGAATATCACTCCATATGATATGCTTGTTCAGCTGTAACACTTGTACACTAAAAAAGTGAAAAGATGAAACTCTTGAGTTGTCTGTCTTTGTCTGTGTTCTACTTCTACTTCTACTGATTCCATGTCTGGATTTAGTCTATTTCTACATGTATATGTCTTTTTCATCCTTGTTAAAGATGGCACTAGTGTAGTAACTTCCTCCGTTTCTTCGAATCAATGACCTAATCTTCTCCAGCAGCTCTTTGACCTGAGAGTCATCCTTGTCTCTGTTGTTAAAAACATGATAGCCTCCTTCACACTGTCTGATGAAGTCCCGGAGAGCCTGACTGCCACTAAGTAATTCCTCTATAGTGATTTCATCCTCCTTCAGATCATCTCCATGTGTAAATAATACCATAGTAAAACATGCTGCTGATTCTCCAAATGTGCTCTGAATGATTTTCACTGTTTCTTGTTCCTCTTCTGTGAATCTGCCTGGTTGGAGCACAACCAGGAACACATGAGGTCCTGGAGCAGCAAACGAAATGCATCTCTTCACCTCACTTGCTCTGGTGTGAAACTGATCTGGAGTATCCACCACAGCCAGCGTCTCTCCATCAAACTCTGCAGTTTCCTTTTGACATGTCAGTGCAGAGACAGACATCTTAGACTGAAATGCTTTTCTTCTTAAGATGGTGTTTCCTGCTGCACTCTTCCCGGTGCCAAATTTTCCAATAAGCACAATCCTCAGAGTTGGCTCAACCTCTGGTTTTTCTGTATCTACTAGAAAAGTTGGGGGAAAAATAAATCGGACAAAAATCACAGAGAGAAATACTTCTAAATACAGTTTCCTCACTGGTATCATATGTGTGTGTCTGGGATGTAAGCAAAACACCTCACCTTTTTTACTCGGAGGGTCTGTGATTTTGACATTTGGCTCACGTGCTGCTGATCTACTGAAATATTGTGAAAGTGGTCAGTGCTCCCCTTATAACTCCTATCCATAATACAAACGTTGTTGTTTTTCTCACTACCTCACTTAGTTTATATTATTCAGTAAAAGGACCGGCGGTTTTAGAGTCTGAACGGACACAATGTTAGTGGAGATTGCGATATCACAACAGTTACAGTACTTGTATATTACCTGCATATTGTTTCAAAGCATGAAATTGTGTTGACAAGCATGAGAATAAAAACTACATTATTCTTTCCTTTTTTACGGTAGGCCAGTGTGAGGAACTGCCTTGACAGTCATAAGGCAATGCATCGGTGTGCAATCTCGGCGAAATTCTGTTTAAACTTTCTCTGTGAAGTATTATTTTTCATTAGTGTTTGGGCCTAAATCTCTAACCAATATTGACTTTGCGTTCTTCACTCACGGATTAAAGTGTGGGTGCTCAAAGCGGCTTTGCAGAAGACTCCGTCTCCTCTGCTCCAAAACTCGTGGACCTCCAATGATCTGGGGGATTTCTGTGGTTGAAGGAAGACAAGCAAATTAATGATGTGATATTACTTACATGAAGCACATAGACAGAATACATCCTTATACATTTATGCAAAAAAATACGCAGACCTCAAAGTAGTGAGATAAACAATAAAGAAAGTTTTAAGCAAAACTCAACTCACCTTTAATATTTTGAGGGTCCAGCTCCCTGAAGCCTTTGTTATCTGATAATGAACAACTAAAACATTTGAATAGTGATTAGTGCATTGTTTTACAGTAACACCTAACAACCTCTAGGCTACATTGGTTTCTTTTCTCAATTATTTGGTTAGCATGCAGTGCATCCTAAACTAAATCTGAAGAACTGCCTACTCAAATATATGTGCCTTGCATAAAGTGTACCATTATGTCTAAATGAATCATGTCTAAGGGATCCATTCAGGTTTCAACACATAAACACAAAAGGGTCTTATTGTCCAGCAAATAAAATAAGACCAATTCCATGGAAGACTTTTTTGGTGCAAAATAAAATGCAGGATTTATGATATCAATGATACGAAAATGGAGGATTTGCTGCATTAAGCTGTGAAAACAAAATAATACAAAAGTGCTCATGTTCCATGATGTTCCATGTGGAACAGCCCTACAATTAATAAAATTGAGACCTTGTTTTGTTACATGAACATTTGGCAAGCTTCATCTTTAACACTCACAAGAATGACTCACAGGTGCTGATGAACAATGTGCCACACATTTTGCCTCCTTGCCTTCGACATTGATGAGGATCCAGTGATTGGCGGGACCACCACTTTAGCATGAAGACATGAGGCATAAAAACACTTCAGAGTTATGGTACCAAAACATGAAATCATAAACTACTGTAACAGACTTCATGTGCCCACACCTGATGCTATGACATACAAAGGACCAACCACCTGAATCAAATTATGACTAAGAGAATTTTGCAGAATTTGTTTGATGTAAATATGCACAAAGATGGGTTAACATCATCCATTCCCACCAAGAGCTATAAGCAGCACAGCAATAGAAGTAATTAAAAAGTGATGAACATCAATATCTGGGTGGCATAAAGTTTATGCTCTGCTTTATGCAAATTATCATGCATTTCAGCTGTAAATGTCATGTCATGAATGACAAGTGAACACAGAAATCCTGGGATGATTGTCTTTTCTATGAATGATTTTGCAGCTTTTGTAGGTCTTCAGTACAGACAGAACATACAGACTTCCTGTGAAATGCCCAGAATTGCTATGTATGTTAATCACGTATTATTTAACACATGTATACATTCAAATTCCATTTTTACTACCGACGTTTTTAAAGTTGGGGTCTCCCAACCTGCAAATATAATAAAAACAATAACCCCATCAGAGAAAAGAGTGGCGAAAAAGAAGCGCAGAGGCAACATTATCCATTTCAACTGACCTGGGTCATCAATCCTGTAAAAGGTGTGGCTGATATTGTGTTCGCTTTGTGTCTTGAAGCAGCTGTCACAGAAGTCAAAGTTATCACAGTCCCTGCACTTAAACCTGGGCCCTCTGAGGGGGTGCATCTGGCAGCCATCACACCTGGTGAATAAAACAAAGACATATATAAATAAATATAAAAAATATATAAACTAATACTATATACTTTAAGTGCCGCATACACATACAGTAGAAGGGGCATACCAGACATCCAGATGCAAACTGTCTGATTTGGGCGGTGGGCAGGCGCTGGGAGAGCAGTTCACATAAGCAGCATCACTGGCTTGAAACACTGAATGAAAAATGCAAGAACTTGTGAATCAGAACAATGACATAGTAAAAATTGGCACTGAACAAGTATATGCTGAAATAGATGATGAAAGTAGAGTCCTCACACCAGGCAGTGCTCCAAAATTGCACACAATCATGCATGCAAATGCATACATCCAACCTACTGATGGAATGTCATACAAAACAATGTTGAGGTGATCCACACATAAAATTCTGACATCTGAACCTTACAGTCAAAGTTTTGGTGCTTGAATGGCAAAGTAGTCAAAATTGATAGACAACATTAGCCTATAAACTTACTGTAGTTTCAACAGCAGTCTTGAGCACCACTTGGAACCAAGACATATGAGCCTTGCAGGACAACAATAACTAACTTACCTAACTTCTGCAGCAGCTCTTTAACTTGGTCTCTTCCTCCATCTGTGTTGCTAAACAGGTGAATTCGCCCTAAAAATCTTCTTGCAACATCTGTGAGTGAACTCTTATTCTCCTTGATATATTGCTCTACCGATGTCTCCAGATCTTCTCCACCTGTGAAGAGAAGGTAACTATTTTTCATCCGGTGATCCCCGATAACTCTGATCCCTGCCTCCATAGCCTCCAGGTCCTCCTCTGTAAATTCTCCAATTCTGATCACAATCAGAAAATGAAGAGGTCTGTCAGACCCAAGGACTTCTTTACAGAAGATGTCAATCTGTTGCTCTGATCCCAATATTTCTGGGGTGTCAAACACTGTTATCCGATTCCCAAAAACTTGTGCTGTTTCTACAGAGATTCGTTTCGTCACTGATCCTGAATCAAATGCTTCTTGTCCTAAGATGGTGTTTGCCGAAGCACTTTTACCAACTCCTGCTTTTCCTAGCAGAATAATGGAGAGGTGTCTCTCCATGACTGAACATCAGAAACCTAAAAGAGAAAACACAGAGAGGAGAGACATGGTTCAGATTCTGATAGTAGCCCCACTAGCAGTGCCTGTTGTCACCATAATCACCCCGTGATATTGACAATGACATTCTATGCAATTAGGCCTGCATGAAATTGTGAACCCCAGTTAAAAAAAAAAAAAAAAAATCCCACCACACTTCTGATGTGTTTCACACAATTCACAACCACTATGGTTATTTGTAGCCTATTAGGAATTAATGGATACAGTTGATGGACTGCATTTTTTTTTTTTTTTTTTAGAACTGACCTGCAGGTAGGCCTAGGTTACATGATTTGTTTGCTACGCCTAGGCTTTCCAACGCGTCTGGTAAAATTTCACTTCATGTTCATGCTCGTTATATCCTTGTGAATTCAATCACCCATATCCAGTTCCACTTGCAAACACGAATAAAGTGCGTTAGATTTACCCAGTCTATTTTGTCATAACTGAAGAGCTGCAAAGAGATATCGGTAGCATGAAATTGTGCCCTCACTCTGCTATATTTAGGCCTGGCTGTGTTTCACAATAGTTACAGGCGCGCGGGAAGGTGTTTTGTGTAGGGGGGCTGGGGTCTGGGCCGTTAAATGTGACGTCACTTTTTTTTTTTTTTTTTTTTTTTGAAATCGACAACATCAGAAAAAGTTTGTCTGTCTCTGCTGTTGAATAAATATTGGCTGTTGTAGGGTGCGTATTATAGTGCGACAGCGGGTAGATAGGCCTATACCCTAATGTTCCAAACATTTTTCCAGGAGATGAGTCGCAGCGCAGTTCTTCTGCTGATTGCGCATACCACTAATGGCATAGCCTACATAGGCCCTACAATGCCTATCTAGAAGTGATGAGTGATTGTTGTCTGAATTGTTTGTCTATATCTGTTCAACATCCATCGTCATTTAGAGACAAAATACGAGTCAATCAAATACGTTCATGATTTTAATCGGTTAGAAATCCGAACAAAGTAGCCTACTTTTGCAAGGGTCTTTTAAAATAGGCTATAGCCTGCCAAACCAAATCTCCACCTGTTTTTTTTTTATCTTCTCATGTAACCTAAGTTTTCCGTGTAACATAGATAGCCTAGGTAGGGTATATCTGAGAGAACCTCAAATAAAGCGCAGTGACAGGGAGAATGTTCGTTCAGTCGGAAACCCCTGCGCACGTCTTCTATCTCCACTGCTTCGCTCTCATTTCTCAACCCAACATACCGGTATTTCTCTCTCTTTCCCTCGCTTGCTTTCACTCATTGCAAATTAGATTAGTTGTAGTGGTAGCTCAGTTAAAGCAAAAATATTTCTACTAACTTATTCGATCCAACCAGTGGCGCATGTTAATAATATGTTTGTGGACGTTTGTCTTGTCTGTGCGCAAAATACCTTGAAAAGTTCTGGAGCCTACAGAAATTGTCGGGCAGTGCGGATAGGCTATGAGGACAAGGAACACATTATTATATTTTGGTGGTGAATGCTCACGAATAATGAACTTTATCCATTCAAGACATAACAGCTTACGTTGTCTTGTCTTTGGTTAATAATCGAGATGAAGCTGTTATTAAATGGCGATAGCTACTATGCAAAATGCGAAAAACATTAGAACTAAGAGTAGGCCTGTAAGTTTTTGATAGTCAATTTTGAGAACAGATCTTTTCCTCTTTTTCGTGGACACACTGGCCTTCCAAACTGCTGTCAGACGTGACCGAACAGTGCGCTCTCAGAGAATTGCGGTCAACGTTGAGGAGGTTAGGAGGAGGCATTCTCTTGTTAATAGCTGGGCTATATGGGTCAGCCTATCCACTAGAGCCTTCTGAACTATTGGACACAGTAGTTAGTCTATTAGTGGATGTATACATATTTTTATTTTCATTTAGGAAGGGTCGGATAAAATGCGGAATTTTCTATGCTTGATAGCCTAAAACAAAGTCCGGACCATTGATCACGCTTCTCAGGAATTCTGATAGGCAGCCTACCTGTTGTGTCAGTTATCCTACGAGCCTCCTTAGTTTAGTCTTGCACTCTGCTTTATACAAGTCATGTATGAAATTTAATGATTGATTTGGAGTGAATCAATAAATATCTAGCCTAATCGCAGCCCCCTCAAGGGGGGCTGACGCTCTGACATAGGGGGCTGCAGCGTACGCAGCCCCTATGTTCCCGCGCGTATGAATAGTTATGATGATAGGTTGTTCTCTGACAACTTAAAATATTTTCATACTAAAATCTGTTATTTCATGACTTTTTAATCATTATTTCAGTGTAAGTGTAGGCCTACGTGCTACGAATAGGGCTATCCAAACATTGCACCTGCAAAAGGCAAGTCGACCCACAAGACATGTTACGTTAGTCAACTGTTGCATAGGCCTATGTGCAACGCAAACAACTAATATTACAATCGACATGTATGTGTATTTTTAAGGCTGTGCATTAGATTTATTACGGTTTCATATTAAAGGCCGTGACTTTAAGGTATTGCTCATAGGTCGACTAATGCCGTAACGTTACAGCAGAATGACCTGTTCGGTTCCAGATCCTATCCGTCCTGCTCATAGATCCACATCTTGTTAAGTAGAAAATACTCCAAATTCGGTGAATTAGACTAACGACCAGACAAAATGACCTGGAGCCGTTCGTATGGGACACGTTTGAAGTTGTTACCCTTACTCCGCTGCTCCGTATTTTAAAGTCACGGTGGTTGCAGTTACGCTGTGGGGGCACTGTTTTTCTAGTCTACTTTTTAGGCTACACATTGAGGCTTTGTAGTGTAATACTTTTTATATATATATATTGTGCTGTGCATTTTCATTCAAATCCATTCATTCAAATGATTTTGCATTACTCAGTGATTCACATTTCCTTTTTTAGATCATTCACTTAAAATGTTCACGTGCTATAATTTCTCCAATGAAATGAGATTCAGAGATTGTCTGGCTATA
>JAODXP020002358.1:0-28619 GCA_027497455.2 Sardinella longiceps | reverse complement strand
GTATAACTCCTCTGGTCACTATGAGACCTATAACTCGTATAATAACTCGTATATCTCTCTTCTCTCCTGCAGAGTCGCTGTATAACTCCTCTGGTCGCTATGAGACCTATAACTCGTATAATAACTCGTATATCTCTCTCCACCCCTGCAGAGTCCCTGTATAACTCCTCTGGTCGCTATGAGACCTATAACTCGTATAATAACTCGTATATCTCTCTTCTCTCCTGCAGAGTCGCTGTATAACTCCTCTGGTCGCTATGAGACCTATAACTCGTATAATAACTCGTATATCTCTCTTCTCTCCTGCAGAGTCGCTGTATAACTCCTCTGGTCGCTATGAGACCTATAACTCGTATAATAACTCGTATATCTCTCTCCACCCCTGCAGAGTCCCTGTATAACTCCTCTGGTCGCTATGAGACCTATAACTCGTATAACAACTCATATATCTCTTCTCTCCTGCAGAGTCGCTGTATAACTCCTCTGGTCGCTATGAGACCTATAACTCGTATAATAACTCGTATATCTCTCTCCACCCCTGCAGAGTCCCTGTATAACTCCTCTGGTCACTATGAGACCTATAACTCGTATAATAACTCGTATATCTCTCTTCTCTCCTGCAGAGTCGCTGTATAACTCCTCTGGTTGCTATGAGACCTATAACTCGTATATCTCTCTCTCTCTCCTGCAGAGTCCCTGTATAACTCCTCTGGTCGCTATGAGACCTATAACTCGTATAATAACTCGTGTATATCTCTCTCCACCCCTGCAGAGTCGCTGTATAACTCCTCTGGTCGCTATGAGATGATGATGCAGGTTGACTGTGAGGTCATGGACACTCGCATCATCCCCATCAAGGCCTCGGCCGTTCCCCCCTCACTGCGTGACCCGCCACGGCCCCCTCCGCCTCACCATCACCATGGCAACCACAGCTTCCCCAAGAGCCGTCACCATGCCCATGGGGCAGCGTCTCCACGGCAACCCTTACCTGTGCGGAGGAGAGGAGATGGATACTTCCTCAGCCAGGACGGAGGAGAGGTGTAAGGAGAGAGGGAAGAGAGGGAGGAGAGGTGTAAGGAGAGAGGGATGAGAGGGAGGAGAAGTACAAGGGAGAGAGTGATGTGAAGGAAATACATGGTGGGGTTGGTGAGGGGAAATGCTTGTGAAAGTAACACAGCATGGAGAGAAATCTATGAAGGAGTCGATATGAAAAGAGAACATTGCCCCCCCCCCCCAAAAAAAAAAAAAATGCAGAGAACTGCAGCCTTTAAGCAATTGTCATTACTGACAGGCCGGTGAAAAGCTAGTGCCAGTTTCTAAACCAGTATCTCCAGTTGTATCCAGTTTCTAAACCAGTATCTTCAGTTGTATCCAATCAGATAATTGTCCTAACCAGATTAAGCAGACATACAT
Organism: Sardinella longiceps; assembly: GCA_027497455.2. Taxonomy (NCBI): domain Eukaryota; kingdom Metazoa; phylum Chordata; class Actinopteri; order Clupeiformes; family Clupeidae; genus Sardinella; species Sardinella longiceps. The sequence continues at coordinate 27,206 of JAODXP020002358.1, read as the reverse complement.
ACACAGTTCGACAGACTCGGATCCCTTTTTAAGTGCTAGTGTAAGTAGTACGCATCTCCTCCTGATATACAAATTAGCTCAAATTTAGTCCCAACCTTGCCTGTCTGCTGCACTTAGATACTTAACCAGTACTGTGGAATCACTGCTGTTTGCCTGTGTTTAGAACCCAGAGCTAGGCGGTACTGTGGAATCACTGCTGTTTGCCTGTGTTTAGAACCCAGCTCTAGGCGGTACTGTGGCATCACTGCTGTGCTAGAACCCCAAGCTAGGCAGCCCCGACCCTGGAGGACCAGAGCAGCAGTCTGGCTGGATGAGCCGAGGGTTAACCCTAACCTAACCCTAACCATAGGTGCCATGGATGATGGCAGCAATGGGGGCTGCACTAATGAGAAGATGTGGTCATAGTGCTCCTGTGTGTGTCTGTTGCGTGTGTGTGTGTGTGTGTGTGTGTGTGTGTGTGTGTGTGTGTGTGTGTGGCCTCTTTTGATTTACTGGTCATGTCTTGTGTCTTTTGTTAGCTCGAGTTTTGAGTCTTTTTATATTTGTTTATTACTTTGAAAATGGATTTTATATTGCTGGGGGTGGGTGTATTTAAAGTGACTATTTTCACAATAGGTGTATATATTGGTAATTTGTAATTTTGTGTGTGTGTTTTTTGTTCTGTTTTTTTATATATATATATATATATTGCACATTTCTGTTCAGTTGTGTTATGTTGTCCCCGGCCATTAAGGAGCCTCTAGTATGTAAATAGAAACCATTTGGGACAGGAGGCTATTGAGTGGCTTATGGGCCACAGCTATTGAATGGCTTAGATTGACTATTGATGGCCTATGGGCCACTATGAGGCTATTGAGCTTGCTCTGACACCCTGCTGCACATTCTACAGTCCAATGGTCTTTTAAAGGCCAGCTTAGCGCTGCTATCTGGCATGAAACAGAAAATGACCGCAACAGATATTGAAGCAGACACTAGTCCAGACATAGCTTAAAGCAGCAGGCATTCAGAAAGGAACAAATCCTGGCAGACATGATGATGCATTAAAGGAATATTTAGCCTTTTTATGAAAATTGTTGTTTTCACCCTCTTCCCTGGAGGTAAATATGTGGGTAAAAGCATTTAACCCCAATTCTAGCTTTAGCTAAGCATATGCGCTGGAAAGTAAAGGAGCCATAGAGTTGCTATTTGACTACTTTACTTTTCAGCACCTATGCTAAGCTAAAGCTAAAACCCGTAACCACTGGTCTGTTTCTGCCGCTGAAGTGCATTCTGATCGTTAGTCTTAGGGCATAGCTAATTATAGTGGTTTGTATTCAGACAGGCAATCAGTCTGCCTCCCCAAATGCCTCTTACACACCTCATACTGTGGTCATAAGATTGTTATAGCTCCTGGTAGAACTCTGAGAAGATCATACTGTGCTCATAAGATTGTTATAGCTCCCGATAGAACTCTGTGAGAAGACCCATTTCTCTGAGAGAAGTCAAACAGCTAGAACATTACAATTAGCTCATTTCAATAAGGTACTCTGTGATGTTGGAAATACTGTGTGAAATTGAGGTTTGTTTGCCAGGGTCCAGGCACACACACACACACACACACACACACACACACACACACACACAGAGGCATATTTCAGTCCCCTGTTCTGTTGGGTCCTATTGCTACTGTGTAAATGATACATTCATTCCTCTCAGAAACAGAAAGACCGAGTTTGCAGCTGAAAAATCACACTGTGGAGTTAAGGGTTTTTACTATTTGTTTGTTTGGTTGAGAGTGTTTATAAGTGTGTGTGCGTGTGTGTGCGTGCGTGTGGGTAAGTGCTCTTAAGTGTGTGTACCCATATTATAATTCTGTCATAATTCTAACGTTCTCCTCTTTGGTGAATGTGTGAGTTGGTCAGGAACTTTAAGACATTCCCTCCAGAAATCACAGGCTCTTCACACACACACACACACACACACACACACACTTCAACCAAATCATGATTCAGATTCACGCTCACTTTAATCAAATCATGATTCATATTCACTCTTAAGTCTTGAAGGAAGTTGTATGTGTGTGTGTGTTAACTTTTGCATGGAGTCAGAAGGTTGTAATAGATTTGTAAATATGGTCTGAAGCCCTGTATCCCTTTTTTACATGATTTTCATATTTAAAAGATTCCTTTTACATGAAGAGTCAAATTTAAGTCTTTCTCCTTTGATTGTGCAAGAATTTTGAACTACTGTCTTTTTCTCTTTGTAGAGGAGGAATATAAAGTTGAAAATAAAAGTTTAAATAAAATGCTAAATATTTAAGACATTGGCTGTGTGCTTATTTTGAGAAAGAGAGCAGAGTTGGTTACCTCAATATCATATAATTATAGTTGTTCAGCTCAATATTACCGAAAACCCCATGATGACTCTGATGCTGTGGTTCTACTACCATTGTCTGACTACCTGCTATGAGTTCTGCTACCAGTGTCTGACTACCTGCTATGAGTTTCTACTACCAGTGTCTGACTACCTGCTATGAGTTTCTACTACCAGTGTCTGACTACCTGCTATGAGTTTCTGCTACCAGTGTCTGACTAACTGCTATGAGTTTTTGCTACCAGTGTCTGACTACCTGCTATGAGTTTCTGCTACCAGTGTCTGACTAACTGCTATGAGTTTTTGCTACCAGTGTCTGACTACCTGCTATGAGTTTCTGCTATGAGTTTCTGTTACCATTGTCTGGCTATCTGCTATGATACTAGATGCTAACTCTGTTCTCCTCTGTCTGCACAGATGCTAGCTCTGTTCTCTCTATGCCTGTGCATAGATGCTAACTGTGTTCTCCTCTCTATGTGTGCACAGATGCTAACTCTGTTCTCCTCTGTCTGCATAGATGCAAACTGTGTTCACCTCTCTTGTCTCCGCTTGTGCGTGCAAGCATCCCACACTTGCGGGCTGGGAATGTGTATTTGTTTATGCAAATCTCACTTCTAGTCAAATGCCTAGTGCTTTGCAATGCACTTTAAATGTGAGACTAATGCGTAGTGCTTTGCACACTGTTGGGGAAGTTACTGCAAAACTGTAATGCGTTATTTATTACTTGTTACTGACATTTTAAAGTAATCCCTTACATTACAATATTAGTGTTTTGAAAATGTAAGGCGTTACATTACTGTTGCATTACATTTAAGTTACTCTTCGGGCCCCACGGTAGACTATGACCTTCACTAATTCGTTATGAAAGTTGAGAATGACAAGCGGAGACTGTAAAGTTCTACATTAATTCAGGCACAGCAGACGTTTTGCCCTTGCTGACCTTGGTGATTTTTGGCGAATTTATATGAGGGAAAAAACGCCACTTAATTCCAAGTTAAAAATGCATTGTAACTTGAGTTACTCACAATTGTACCGAGTAAAATATTACCAATTTTATTTCTGTAATGCCTTACATTACCAAGTTACCACAAAAAAGCAATGCATTACAGCAATTAGTTACTTTTGTAACTCATTACTCCCAACACTGGGTTTGCAATTCACTTTAAATGTGACACTAATGCCTAGTGCTTTGCAATGCGCTTTAAATGTGACACTAATATTGAGAATTAAGCATGGGGTGGATTTCTCAAATTCATTGTTGCCTAACCCAAGTCAAAAATTTAGTTTGTTACCTGTCAGCAATTTAGTTTGTTACCTGTCAGAAATTTAGTTTGTTGGCAATAAGAAATTGTATTGAAACAAACAAAGTCGCTTGATTAGTGGCCATTTTTAAATCAGTGAACATGATTGTCTGCAGGAAAAAAACAAAAAAAGCACAGACCAGTTATCATGGTTGTCTGCAGGAAAAAAAACAAAAAAAAAACAGACCAGTTAACATGGTTGTCTGCAGTCAGTCAACCCATTTTTGCTCAAGGTGATCTGAGAATTCAGACATTTACCGCTAAAAGTAGCATCCAAGTCTGAGACCGCTTAGAAGTCGTGCCGTGGAACTCTTACTCAAACTGCAATTAATGTCCATTTTAATCATGATCAAATTCAATTAATTCCATTCCAGTTAAGTACATAGAGAGGCGAACACAGTTAGCATCTGTACACAGACATAGAGCGATCACTCACTCCAGCCCGAGCATTCACTTCCATTGCACTTTATCTGCTATGACGGTGAATGTGGATGGATCCTGAGTGAATGCGGATGTAGATGGACCCTGTTGTTTTTAAATCACAGAGCAGATATCTGGTGCCCTCTGTAGGCTTGCAGTGGAACTACCGTTCCGTTCCCAATACATTAGTGTAGTAGAACACTACCGTTCCCTTCCCAATACATTAGTGTAGTAGAACACTACCGTTCCCTTCCCAATACATTAGTGCAGTAGAACACTACCGTTCCTTTCCCAATACATTAACCATTTTTGCCTACATTGTTTGGATCTGTTTGGAGCAGTACTTGGTTATCCATTCAACTGTCTGCCTGCTTATTGCTTAACCCTGCTTGCCTGCTATTCTGCCTACTGCCTACTACCCTGTCTGCCTCTCTTGCTTGCCTGCTATTCTGCCTACTACCCCGTATGCCTCTCTTGCTTACCTGCTATTCTGCCTACTGCCTGCTACCCCGTATGCCTCTCTTGCTTACCTGCTATTCTGCCTACTGCCTGCTACCCCGTATGCCTGTCTCTTGCTTACCTGCTATTCTGCCTGCTACCCTGTCTGCCTTTCTTGCTTACCTGCTATTCTACCTACTACCCTGTCTGCCTCTCCTGCTTGCCTGCTATTCTGCCTACTACCCCGTATGCCTCTCTTGCTTACCTTCTATTCTGCCTACTGCCTACTACCCTGTCTGCCTCTCTTGCTTGCCTGCTATTCTGCCTACTACCCCGTATGCCTCTCTTGCTTACCTGCTATTCTGCCTACTACCCCGTATGCCTCTCTTGCTTACCTGCTATTCTGCCTACTGCCTACTACCCTGTCTGCCTCTCTTGCTTGCCTGCTATTCTGCCTACTGCCTGCTACCCCGTATGCCTCTCCTGCTTGCCTGCTATTCTGCCTACTGCCTACTACCCTGTCTGCCCTGTTTTGTTTTTGTTTTGTTTTTTACAAAAAGGTTCTTCCTCAAGTGTTGATCCTGACTAATTATTATGTGCTGAATTTCCACTGCGTAACAAACTGTTAAACAAAAACAAAATGGCTGATAAAAACATTTCTGTTGGGCATTACAGTGCCCTCCACATAACTCCTACAGAAATACTTTAGTATGCACTAAGCCTATAGAAGCCCTTAACTCCTACAGAAATACTTTAGTATGCACTAACCCTAGACTATAGAAGCCCTTAACTCCTACAGAAATACTCTAGTATGCACTTAACTCCTACAGAAATACTTTAGTATGCACTAACCCTAGACTATAGAAACCCTTAACTCCTACAGAAATACTTTAGTATGCACTAACCCTAGAGAAGCCCTTAACTCCTACAGAAATACTTTAGTATGCAGTAACCTTAGACAATGGAAGCCCTTAACTCCTACAGAAATACTTTAGTATGCACTAACCCTAGACTATAGAATCCCTTAACTCCTACAGAAATACTCTAGTATGCACTACTAACCCTAGAGAAGCCCTTAACTCCTACAGAAATACTTTAGTATGCACTAACCCCAGGCTATGGAAGCCCTTAACTCCTACAGAAATACTTTAGTATGCACTAACCCTAGAGAAGCCCTTAACTCCTACAGAAATACTTTAGTATGCAGTAACCCTAGACTATGGAAGCCCTTAACTCCTACAGAAATACTTTAGTATGCACTACTAACCCTAGAGAAGCCCTTAACTCCTACAGAAATACTTTAGTATGCACTAACCCTAGACTATAGAAGCCCTTAACTCCTACAGAAATACTCTAGTATGCACTACTAACCCTAGAGAAGCCCTTAACTCCTACAGAAATACTTTAGTATGCAGTAACCCTAGACTATGGAAGCCCTTAACTCAGAAATACTCTAGTATGCACTAACCCTAGACTATTAAAGCTTAATTTGAACTTCGCGCACTTCCGCGCTTTATCTCATTGACCAAACGTCATTGCCAAACCAGTCAGCTGACGGCAAATGACAGCGCACGTCAGCTTGACTGACAGTTCAATAATCAAATAAACAGAACAGAACGACAGCAATTGTCTTTATACATTTCTCTAGGGCTACAGGGATACAAAAAATGGAACTATTAATACAATGGAAAACCCTTATAATGTCGCTTGTTGCATAATTATTTGTATAAAGGGAATCCTAAAAATTATGTAGAGGTGCCACAAACTAGCAGGTGATGGAGTGTCAAGATTTTGTGAGACGTTTGACGTTTCAATAACAACTAGAAAAGCACTCAGAGACCTTCGCCAAGGCAATGTGGTGACAGACACTATAAATTCCAGATCGTGTTTCTGGATCACCGATCGCCACCAAAATCAAATAAGTTCTTACTTGTCCCAATATACACGTTGTCAATTTCATCCAAATCGAGTTATGTTGTACACAGACACACACACAGACACACACACACACACAGACACAGACACACACAGACACACGCAGGCGAAAACATAACCTCAGAGAAATTTTAATAAGGGGAGAATTTTCACTCTCAGAGCACTTCCGGTGTAGTATTGCACCCAGGGGCGCACGCGGGCGAGTCCAAAATGGCTTGGGTTTAATGGAGCTGCACCTCAAATTCCTACATTTCTTTTAATATAATTCTTTGTCTTAAAATTGCAATAATGTTTACGATATAGGGGACAAAGATTGTATGAATAATCGTGGAACAAAATTTGTAGGTTCTTTCGTTGGCTATAACATCGACATGCAGTCTCCTCATTCCTCCTCATTTCTCCCTCACCAGCCCTCACTCACTGGCCAGTTAGCATAATGCTAGCAAGGCACAGGCAAAACAGGCTCACGTTGTGAAACACTGAGAGGGTATGGGTGTGTGTTAATTCACTTTTTATAGCTAATCTATGTCCAACTTGCAAAAAAATTAAAATCTGACGGTTCCTGACGTCTAATGGGTAGAAACAGTACATTTAGCCATGTAGCTCCATAGGCCCCCAGGTATTTTGGCCATCGCCCCCTAGGTGAACTGCAGCCAAAAAAACGGTACAATGGGGGTGAATAGAGAGTGGTGGGGCTCTCCGTAAACGGGCTCTGATAACCTTGGAGGAGGTTATAATAATAACAATAATAATAATAATAAAACAAAAAAATTTTATGGTGTGCATTTTTTTGTATTTTCAAATTACAAATTACTTGTATTTTAATGAAATGCATTTTCCATACCAGTATTTTATAATTAATTTTGTTACGTTCCATGAACAAATATTTGTAGTTTGTAACAAAATAGTATTTGATGTATTTGTGCCCAGCTCTAACCGTAGCCAGTCTCCCTTTGCAGCGCTTAGTTGGCTGGGAGAGGGAGGGCACTGGTCCGTACTAAATTAAAAGGTAGAATTGTTTGAAATGTAGTGTACTATTTTACTAAAGATTAAATAGCGATGCAGTTTGAAATGTAGTGTACTATTTTACTAAAGATTAAATAGCGATGCAGTTTGGAATGTAGTGTACTATTTGACTATTGATGAAATAGCGATGTAGTTTGAAATGTAGTGTACTATTTTACTAAAGATTAAATAGCGATGCAGTTTGGAATGTAGTGTACTATTTGACTATTGATGAAATAGCGATGTAGTTTTGAATGTAGTGTACTATTTATAGCGATGTAGTTTGGAATGTAGTGTACTATTTGACCATTGATGAAATAGCGATGTAGTTTGAAATGTAGTGTACTATTTATAGTGATGTTGTTTGGAATGTAGTGTACTATTTGACTATTGATGAAATAGCGATGTAGTTTGGAATGTAGTGTACTATTTATAGCGATGTAGTTTGGAGTGTAGTGTACTATTTGACTATTGATGAAATAGCGATGTAGTTTGAAATGTAGTGTACTATTTGACTATAGATGAAAAGCGATGTAGTTTGAAATGTAGTGTACTATTTGACTAAATGAAATAGCGATGTAGTTTGAAATGTAGTGTACTATTTATAGCGATGTAGTTTAGAATGTAGTGTACTATTTGACTATTGATGAAATAGCGATGTAGTTTGAAATGTAGTGTACTATTTGACTATAGATGAAATAGCGATGTAGTTTGAAATGTAGTGTACTATTTTACTATAGATGAAAAATACTCAGGTGTGTCAGGGAAATGAAGCTAAATGTGAGATGAACAGCAGTACCTTGCCTGCTATAGAGTTTTCCCCATTCCGACACACACACACACACACACACACACACACAGAGAGACAAAGGGAGAGAGAGAGAGAGAGAGAGAGAGAGACTGCTGAGTGCGTGCTTGCAATGCCTATCCAGTGCTCATAAAGTCTGTGGTCAGGGGTGCTTTGAGTCCTGGGGCAGTCTCTCTCTCCCTCCCTTGGTCTCTCTGTGTGTGTGTGTGTCGGGGGTGCTTGAGTCCTGAGGCAGAAACGATGGGACCTTGGGTGGATTCATGCACAGTGGAGTAGAACACTGAGTGCCAATAATAATTTAGTTATTTCTGTCAATAATGATGCAGTTTCAGTGGCTAAATTATGGCGTCACTCTTTAGAGGAAGTGTGAATTCTTTTGACTGAGACTAGCTGAAGCAAAAAGGTCTCTGAAATGGAGGGAGCTCTCCGGCAGTGATCAACACCAGCACAAACCCATACTTGGAGTTCAGCCATTTATCCAGCAGGTCAACTATCTCTGGCGGCAAACAGTTTATCAAGAGCGCCATGGGGCTGCTGGTCTGTGCAGAGGTGGTAAGTAGCTTGTGCTTAATGTCAAACTTTACTTTCCAAGATGGTCATCCACATTCAGCGAAACTGAAGCATATAAGTAGGCTTATGGTTTAATTACTAGTTATTAATTTGGTCACTATTTATTTGAGTTAAACTATTCTTATAGGTCAATTAATAGTTCTTAATTTGGTCATTGCGTATTTGAGTTGGGCTATTCTCTGATTACTAGTTATTAATCTGGTCATTGTTTATTTGTTAGGGTATTCTCTGCTTTTAGTGGTAGGCTGCCAATGATGCCAGAAGGAAAAGAGCAAAACTACAGGCTAAATCCACAGTTCACTAGCCATTCTCTCTGTAGGCTAAATCCAATTCACTAGCCATACTCTCTGTGGGTGAAGTCAAATCCACAGTTCACTAACCATACTCTCTGTGGGGGAAGTCAAATCCTGTAGTTACATACTCTCTGTGGGTGAAGTCAAATCCACAGTTCACTAGCCATACTCTCTGTGAGTGAAGTGAAATCCTGTAGTCTCAGACTCTCCACACAGATGCAAGTGGAGGCTCTTATCTGGTCTTTGAGCTCAGGAATTCCAACGGTAGAATAGCCCTTTGTCAAACCACCTGAAGTGGCCAGTTGCTACGTGGCAACAAGGACTAACTTCTGAATTCCCTCCATGCATGCAGTAGCCTATATGACTAGAATTCCCCTCGTGCAGTAGCCTATATGACTGTAGAATTCCCCTCATGCAGTAGCCTATATGACTGTAGAATTCCCTTTATGCAGTAGTAGCCTATATGACTGTAGAATTCCCTTGTGCAGTAGCCTATATGACTGTAGAATTCCCTTTATGTAGTAGCCTATATGACTGTAGAATTCCTTTATGCAGTAGCCTAGGCTACTGCACTGAGGGGAATTCTACAGTCATATAGGCTACTACTGCATAAAGGGGAATTCTACAGTCATATAGGCTACTACTGCACGAGGGGAATTCTACAGTCATATAGGCTACTGCATAAAGGGAATTCTACAGTCATATAGGCTACTGCATAAAGGGAATTCTACAGTCATATAGGCTACTGCATAAAGGGAATTCTACAGTCATATAGAGACAGTGCAAGTCACGTCACAATGACCCCCGGGGGATACTGAGCCCTCGGCTCCCATTGACTTTGCATTGGAAAATGGTGTCGCGCCGACTTTTCAGTCGTATATTAAAAAAACAAACGATGGCAAAATGTTTTTGTGTGACAAAATGCACTGCCAACAAGTGAAAGAACCCAGAACTTCAATTTTATAAGTTGCCAATTCGAAATACAGTGCCTGTCAGGAGAATGAAGCTACAAGCCATCTGAAGGACACGGTCTATGGATATTATATTAAATAGAAGGCAGAAAGTTGGGTGTCCTGAACTGAGAGTAGGTTCAGCAAGCAAATCGTCAGTAAGGTAGGATATTTCTTGTTGTCAACATTAGTTGAGCTATTAAATTAGCCTACAGTAGGCTAAAGCATTTTGATGCTTTTGGATGTTATATAGCAGTTAGCTATCGATAAGTAGCTTGTTTGGCTATACATAGTTATTCCATTAACATGTTGCCACGACATTAACTTACCAGCTGAGCATCACGGTGATAAACGTTTCGGTTTCCTGTCTGTACTTAGGCAAAAGCCTAAATACTGTTTACTTCATCAAGCGATGTACAATGTAATAGTTTTAGGCTCCAGACTAGCTAAAGGTGTACTTAGCAATGCTAAACATCGTCATGTTTGCAAACGTTTTCTGGGCAGATATGGCGTTAAGATTTTGTGATCCGGTTGCTGATTGGTAGTGCAATAATATCATGATTCATGTTAGAGTTAGGCTGCTAATATACTACTGTTTAAGTCTACAAATATGTCCCACAAATATACTGTCATTTTGAGTTGAGTTGAGTTGTTGGTTTTGTAGCGATCAACATGGTTTTCAGAATGTAATGCGCCGTCTTCGACATGGGGAAGCAGTATAACGTTTATTATCTGCTTCATAGATTTTTTTTACAAGGTTAGTCAGTTTATTTAACTTGCATACTGGGTTGTACTCCTTGTTGACAGTGGATTTTGTCATGAATGGATTTTATGGGCATTTCTCATTTCTTCCCAAAAAGCCAAAAGTGTGGGCACAACACCTTTTCCCCATGTAAGTCAATGAGGGCTGAGGCAAAGGTTTCCCCCTCGGGGGGCGTGGTCTTCAAATTAGAACGCGGGGCGCTCTGTCTCTATAGGCTACTGCATGAGGGGAATTCTACAGTCATATAGGCTACTGCATGAAGGGAATTCTACAGTCATATAGGCTACTACTGCATAAAGGGGAATTCTACAGTCATATAGGCTACTGCATAAAGGGAATTCTACAGTCATATAGGCTACTGCATGAGGGGAATTCTACAGTCATATAGGCTACTGCACGAGGGGAATTCTACAGTCATATAGGCTACATGATGGAACTGGCCTAATGGCCCCCTGATGACCACTACTTAGATGGCGACCAACACCCAATGAACTCTGATCCCACTCCAATTACTGACTAATCCCACACTCCAACTACTGACTCCATCCCTTGGCCCTGACTGTCGCACAAACTATGTGTATATCATCTCTGACTACATTCAGTACTCATACTGTTTTGTGTCAACCATGGTCAATCTATGCATCAGACTTTACGGATACTTTATTAGGCCCCAGGCAGGTAGGCTGAGTCCATGAGGCGTGGATCTGCCCAAGGTTTCTTCCTACATAACAAACTATTTACAAAGCGAGGGAGTTTTTCCTTGCCCCTGATTCTCATGGATGCTTCCCGTACTGTCTGTAAAGCGCCGCGAGACAATGTACTGTATTTGTGCGCTATACAAATAAAATTGAATTGAATTGAATTGAATTCTACAGTCATATAGGCTACTGCATAAAGGGAATTCTACAGTCATATAGGCTACTGCACGAGGGGAATTCTACAGTCATATAGGCTACTACTGCATAAAGGGAATTCTACAGTCATATAGGCTACTGCATAAAGGGAATTCTACAGTCATATAGGCTACTACTGCATAAAGGGGAATTCTACAGTCATATAGGCTACTGCACGAGGGGAATTCTACAGTCATATAGGCTACTGCACGAGGGGAATTCTACAGTCTGCAGGGGGATGACAGAGGGGAATTCTACAGTCATATAGGCTACTGCACGAGGGGAATTCTACAGTCTGCAGGGGGATGACAGAGGGGAATTCTACAGGAATTCCACTGCATGAAGGGAATTCTACAGTCATATAGGCTACTGCACAAAGGGAATTCTACAGTCATATAGGCTACTGCACAAAGGGAATTCTACAGTCATATAGGCTACTGCATGAGGGGAATTCTACAGTCATATAGGCTACTGCATGAGGGGAATTGTAGGGGACTGTAGAATTCCCCTCATGCAGTAGCCTATATTACTGTAGAATTCCCTTTATGCAGTAGCCTATATGACTGTAGAATTCCCCTCATGCAGTAGCCTATATGACTGTAGAATTCCCCTCATGCAGTAGCCTATATGACTGTAGAATTCCCTTTATGCAGTAGCCTATATGACTGTGAATGCACCTGTTGTTTCTTGTCTAGTTGGCTGTGGGAAACTGCACATCAGTGAAGTTTAGTTCCTTTTTAGTTGGCCATTGGAAACTGCACATTAGTAAAGCTTTGTGTCTTTTCTAGTGGGAATTTGCATAAAATATGTTAACTGTCAGTTACCCAAATGCTCATTCAAAACCAGTGGATGTTGGATCTTCCTGGTGCTCTTATCACTGGGCAGGACCGAGGAAAAAGGACTGAACAGCCCTGCGGCTTCACACACACAATCACCAATTGTTTCCTTGTGTGCCCATCAAAGCCATTTCCACACACACACACACACACACACACAGCTCTCATCTGCACAGTCAAACACACACATACATACATACACACACACATCTCTTACCTGCACTGTCAAACACACACAGCTCTCACCTGCACTGTCAAACACACACACACACACACACACACACACACACACAGCTCTCACCTGCACAGTCAACCACACACACACAGCTCTCACCTGCACTGTCAAACACACACAGCTCTCACCTGCACTGTCAAACACACACACACACACACACACACACACACACAGCTCTCACCTGCACAGTCAACACACTCACAGGTTAAAGCAACACTATGGGGGTTGTTAGTGTAAAACTGGGACACACACACACACAGCTCTCACCTGCACTGTCAAACACACACACACACACACACACACACACACACACACACACACACATAGCTCTCACCTGCACAGTCAACACACTCACAGGTTAAAGCAACACTATGGGGGTTGTTAGTGTAAAACTGCGATACACACACAAACACAGCTCTCACCTGCATTGTCAAACACACACACACACAGCTCTCACCTGCACAGTCAACACACTCACAGGTTAAAGCAACACTATGGGGGTTGTTAGTGTAAAACTGGGACACACACACACACAGCTCTCACCTGCGCTGTCAAACACACACACACACACACACATACACACATAGCTCTCACCTGCACAGTCAACACACTCACAGGTTAAAGCAACACTGTGAGGGTTGTTTGTGTGTGCTTAAAGCAACACTATGAGGGTTGTTAGTGTAAAACTGGGATACAAAGGAATACAAAACCATCCAAACACTTACTGGCACCACTCACACACACACACACACACAAACACACACACACACACACACACACAAACACGCTATAATGAAAACAGTGTGTGTTCTGCACAGGTGCTGGGTCTGCTGGTCTGTGGACTGATCGTCGGTACTGATTACTTCCGCATCTCGCCCTTCGGCTGGGTGATGTTTGTGGCCGTGTTCTACTGGGTACTCACCCTCTTCCTCCTCATCCTCCTCCTCACCAACACACACTCAAGGATACCACAACTGCCCTGGGACATAGTGGTGCGTTACACGCACACACACACACACTCACGCTCTTCCTCCTCCTCCTCACCAACACACACTCAAGGATACTGCAACTGCCCTGGGACATAGTGGTGCCTCACACACACACACACACACACACACTCTTCCTCCTCCTCACCAACACACACAGTGCATCGCAATGGCAACATTTGCAGACCTTGTTTTTATCCATAAGAAAAGTTGGGCCGTCTCATCCGCTGTTAAACACAGCCCAATTATAGGCTACATACTCAATGCACCCGACTGGCTTTAAACCTTTCCCACGGAGAGTTCAGAACAGTCAAACACCGTTTAAGCTATGCAATCAGCTGATCCGATCTGCATATTGTTCCATTCATTCGTAGTTCAATTTCTTCTCGTTCATGCACACGCGCACCGGGTTTCCCGCAGTGTATTTAGGTGACTACCTTGCCAAAAGCTGCCCTCCGCCTTGCTTAACTCATTGACTGCCAGCCGTTTTCAGAATAGAGAGTTCCATACTGCCAGAGGTTTTGGAGAATTTTGACTGTTTTTTAAAGAGCCACAGAATATTATGTGTTACGACTACATAAAAAATGAGAAAGAGAAAGACAAGAAAGAGCAGACTCTCTTCTTTCACCAGAAAAAAGAATTTCGTTTCTACCCCTTTCCATTGCTTAGAAATCAGCAGGCGAACATAAGCTACTTTCTCCAAAATCTCCCGTTTTTGACCATAAAAGGGAGAAAATTGGCGTTTTGTTTGACAACGTTAGTGTCTTGGATGCGCGTATTTTTCGGTCTATTAGCACGTCAGACATCGGGAAAATGTCTTCCTTTGATAAGACCACAAAAACAACAGTAACAGGGGGCTTTTGGTAATAAAATAGACATTGTTGTAACAAGGTAAATATATGCTATTACAGGCTGTGACAGCGATTACTCAGTGATCAACATCCGGCTCGCAAATTCTTACCTGACCCGGAACTGTGAGCTAGCTGGGCACTGAAACAAGTCACAACTGCTATTTCCGTTTGCCCAAGGTTGATCTCCTTCATCTCCCACGATCGAAACACTACTCGAACTACTATGGCAGTGACACAAACTCTGATCGAGTGTGTACTGCCTAAATTTCTCCGATTTACGTCTGCACTTTGCTAGCGGCATATTTAGCCATGTCATTAGCTTTCTCTACTTCTCCCTTGGCCATACCTATGAATCTATGCTCATCTCACATCCAAAGTGACACACTGCCACCCTTGGGTTACCCAAGGCAACACCCTGATTGTACATGGTACATTTACATATTGGGTATTGCTGGATTCAGCGCGACCTCACCTTTCCAACAGGTCATACCATGTGTTTCTATGACATTCCCTGCCAAAGCAAACACAAACTAAACAAAAACATTCTGCAAAGGTGTCCAATTTTTTCCATGTCCGCCTATTTTAGGATTGTGTTCTTAGGGCTCTAAACATGGCATACTTCAAGATATTCACACACAGGTTTTTCTAGAAGGTATGGCAACCTCTTGGCTACATACATGCCAACTTTCAAAGGTCTCAGAGCTTGTATTAAGATTCTGTATCAGTTTATATGTCTTAAGTCCCATTCGGCAAGGGTCCATTTTTGTTCTTTTTTTAGCTATGGGGTGTATGACAATATCTATGAATTTAACCATCTTTGCAGCAAAATATTTTTGTCCAAGAATCCATTTCATATATGGGAGACCTTAAAGATGATGAAAAACATGGTTGGGTTTTGTTCTACCACGGGTAGGGGTATCTTGAAAACTAAAGCACTTTTTGATGATTTGTCACTAGACTAAATGCTGTTGCACATGAACACTTCTGATTTTAATATTCAAGGTGCTTCATGTTTACTATGAAAAGTGCAGAATCTGTTGTAATCAGAGGGAGTTTTGCAGAGATATAGGATAACATGTAGTGACGCTTCTTATGAATATTAATGACTGAACGGCAGAGTGCATTAAAACCGCTATAGGGATATAATTGGCACCGAAATGGAGCCCCGAAATCCACGTCGTCATTCGGTGTGGTTACTACCGTCTGTGCTGGCGCCGGTGCCATAGTTGTACCGCATTTCGGTACCCAACCCTACTTAAGTATGGCTGTACTGCAAGTAGCCTAATTGGTACAATGTCAGATGACAAATTAGGCTATTTAATGACTTTAGAACCCAATAGCCTTGGGGCAAAGGTTTCTTTTTTGTATTATTGATATTGCTGTTTAAAACCTCAAAATTAAGTTTTATCCCACTACCTGATTAATTGTTGAAATAATCGACAGAATAGGCTACTCAACTCCAAAAATATATGATGGCATTAACTAGCCTACCTCATTTATTTGACCATACCTCTGTTTGCATCCCTGCTACAGAATACCACAGCTGCCCTGGGGCATACTGTACTTGTCCGTTTCTCACACACACACACACACACACACTCCAGAATATCACAGGTGCCCTACAGCCTTTAACTCCTGCCTCGTTACTCTACCTGTAAGAGTCCTGTGTTTAAACTGCAGGTCTTTAACTCTGACTCTACTCTACCTTTATGAGTCCTGTGTTTAAACTGCAGTATTTAACTCCTCTGTGTTACTCTACCTTTATGAGTCCTGTGTTTAAACTGCAGTATTTAGCTCTGTGTTACTCTACCTTTATGAGTGCTGTGTTTAAACTGCAGTATTTAACTGCTGTGTTTAAACTGCAGGTCCTTGCCTTTAACTGCTCTGCCTCAATACTCTACCTCATGGCTGCAGCTGTGGAAGCATCGCTGGTGGGTCGTGGGATCAAAGGTCATCACAACTATAACAGCTGGGCTGCATCCACGGTGAGCGTGATCCTAACCCTAACCTTTATCCACGGTGAGCGTGACAATCTAGAATCACAGGGTAATAATGGACTGTATCTACAATGACCTATTCTCTTGCCCGGTCACCAGCAAAAACAGAGACGTTCGATATAATGACAGCCATGAAGCAGCTGCGTTTATAGAGTAGAATTGAGACTTAAAACTATTACATATTCAAACAAATACGCATAAAAAGAAAATGACGTCAGTGTGAGAGTTGTTTGTGTGTAACTAGGAGTTTAACAATCAGACATTTCATTGTTTTGCAGTTTCCAGGTAACAAACAAAAGTCACTTTTGACAATTAGTCTACCATAGTTTAGCTGCTGCCTGTATGAAAAGCTTAACTTAAAGTTGTATTTAGCAACTCTTTTAAAGTCAAATTTCATAGAATTGTCGCGTTATTCTGGAAGTAGTACATGAAAAAGGCTATTAAGGAAAAACCCCAAATTCTCTAGCTCCATATAAACCCTGTAATTGTGGTTGCAAAAATCCAGTGCTCCCTGTAGCCTTTCACCAATCAGGTTCGGAAGGAGGGATAACTGCCTGTCAATCACAGCTGTGAGCAAGCCGCTGACAACAGCAAGGGAGGGGTTTGAGAGGCCGTTGAGGAGCGTAGTAGAGACTGGGGGAGGGACCATCAAGGTGTATAATTTTTTAACTTTTTCAAAATCTCGGAATTACGTAGACTTGCTGAATATAGCTTTAAAGTATCTATCTATCCATCTATCTATCTATAGTGTTTCCCAAAAGCTTTAAGATGATATTGTGTCAACAACACATGAATGAAACCTTAAAGTAGAAGTCCGGAGTAAGTTTAAGCATAGCCCTGCTGCACGAGCCTTGTGTGTGTGTGTGTGTGTGTGTGTGTGTGTGTGTGTGTGTGTGTGTGTGTGTGTCAGTGATCTTAAAGTAGAAGTCCGGAGTAAGTTTAAGCATAGCCCTGCTGCACGAGCCTTCTAGCCTCTAATATATTTCGCATGAAATGAAAGAATTTCGAACAGCATAGACCTAACGTGAACACAAAACACTTTACATCGAGTCAATGTAACCTCAGATCTTACTTTCGGTTTTGAATAGTCAGGTTCCATTGATTCAGTGTAAAGTGACTTCACTTCTGCGTTCGCGTTCGGTCTGTGCTGTACCAAATTATTTTGTTCCACTCGCTAACTAGTGCATTTAACAAGCTCTTTCAACAGGGCTATGCTTAAATTCACTCCGGTGCTTTCATTTAAGTTTCCCAAAACCATAGCGTTTCCCAAAAGCATAGTTGCTGACTAAGTTGCTAACTGGATGTTAACTGGTTAGCAACTATGGCTTTAGGAGATGGATGCCTGTCTCACAGTAACATAGAGGTTGTGTAAATAATCGTTAAGCGGTGGGATTAAATAAAGTAGCTAGATATAAGTGCTCCTGCTGTTACAACTATGAGCTAAGATACTGTAGGCTAGGCTAAATTATTTCAGAGAATCACCTTCTGTGTTAACCACGTGTCTGTAGCCCTTCACCAAATCAGCCTCCCTAGATGACTCTTAGCTAGCGTTCCTATCCAAAATACACAGGTTCAAATCTGTAATCTCGATTGTCAAAATCAATTTTAAAACCCTTATCCTCCCATGCATATCACTTTAAAGGGGTGGTTCAGAATTTTCGATGTTAAACCTCATTTCCAAGTAAGCCTGAGTGATATCTGTCATTGGAGACCGTTTTCAACTAATTTCATCCAGTCCTTCTATCAACTGAGTTCGCTGGTGCTAGGCTAACGCAAGTGAGTGGACAGTGCTAGCCTGGCAATAAAAACAGTCTTACCCACTCTGCAGTCTCCCTTAGGCAAGTGAATTAATATGCCAGGCCATCAATGTGTACGTCCAAGCTGATACAATCATCTCTGAAGTACAACTACCCTTGAAAAGTGTTATATTTTGCCTACATTGTTCCCTGTTTGTCGCAAGGTGTGCAAGGCAGCGGATTGATATTACCTCGGCTACCTAGCCTTGACGTTAGGTTTTGCCTTATCCCACTAACGTTATGCTCTGTCTATCGTCGTATTAGTTAAACAACTAACCTGAGCAAGGTAATATTCCGCTGCTGCTGAGAAAGTAGTCCCTCAAAATGTAATGTTATCATGGCGATTCAAGGGTAGTTTTTCTTTTACAATGTTTTTTTAATCAACACCGATGACCTGGCATATTAATGTATTTGCCTAAAGGAGACTGCAGAGTGGGTAAGACTGTTTTTATTGCCAGGCTAGCACTGTCCACTCACTTGCGTTAGCCTAGCACCAGCGAACTCAGCTGATAGAAGGACTGGATGAAATGAGTTGAAAACGGTCTCCAATGACAGATCAGGGTATCTGCACATTTTTCAAGTACCTGCTGTCATTCATGCACAATAATCTTTGACATATGATCTCACTTGCTTTCATCTTTGTCTTGAGCTCGTTCTCTGTTACGATCCCGTTGACGTTAACGTAAGCTACTGACTGAACTGAAGTTTGCCTCGACTCATCAAACAGAGTTAAAAGCCCGCCCATAATGAAAGCGGATTGGTTTACTCAGCAGATGAGCAGGCACGCACACACACACCGTTCCGTCAGGCACCGCTTCTCTCTCTGCCCCTCTCGCTCACTCTCTATGCGCGCATATTAAGATGCGCGATGTAGAGGTAAATGTTTCACGTGCATGATCTGGCTTGCTAGCTCTAGATTCCGGGAGATTCAATTCACTGCCACCAAAAGGTACGCTGGTCACTTTTTAAATTACGGTCAAAAATAACCGGATGGAGGTTTCATTCGTTCGGTCAAATAAATTTAATACCTTCTTCTGGAAAATTCCAGTCATTCCGAGCAATTTAAGACAGTTTTTAGGCCTTAAAAACCGATTATTGTATTTAAGACTTTTTAAGACTTTTTAAGGACCCGCGGGGACCCTGCAGATACTGTATCACTCAGGCTTACTTGGAAATGAGGTTTAACATCGAAAATTCTGAACCACCCCTTTAAACCCATATCTCTGTTGATGCAGAGAACGTTGATATTTTAAAACTTTTGGAAGGCATAGCCAAGAAGGCCGTTTCCGAAATGAGCAGCCTGAAGGAGGCTAGCTTACGATGACTCTGTGTAGCTCTGTTTAATTGATGTTTAATGCATTTGTTTAACCACACCTGTATATCCTCCTGAGACCCAGAGGGGGAAATGTTTTGATAAGAAGTCTTTTTTAAGATGATATATATGTTTGTTCAAAGAAATATGTTGCAGCAAAAAAATTCAACAATGTTTTTCGTTCATGTTCTATGGCATGTCCCTTGTAGTGGACATCGGGACTTCCTTAGTGTCATAATTATGACTGTGCAGTAACAGTATTACATTGAAGTCAATGGGATTTTTTTGGGTATGACAGACATTTTATGTAAAAAAATAAACCAAGAAAGGTTTTCACTTCCTTCAAGTTTTTTGATATAGTTTTCAAAGATGGCTGCTGTGATGGAGTGCGGGGGGTCAGCTCTATGTTCCCCCAACTCTATGTTCCCACATTTGTTAAGAAATTTTTATTTTTCACAGAATTTTTGGAAATTAGTCCCTATGTTCCCACAGCCCTATGTTACCACAACCCTATGTTCCCACATTTCTTAGGAAATTTGGGAAATTGGGCCCTATGTTCCCACAGCCCCATGCTCTCACATTACAAAGATATTTTTTTTAAAATAGACCCTGTTTTCCTACAGCAATATGTTCCGATAAGGGCATGTTCACACCAACACAGGTAAAAATTTATCCAGTTAGCCCTTCCGTTCACATTAGCATGGAGGATTCTGAGACTGACAACGATTACAAAAATGATTGCTGAGGTCGATTTCAAAAATGATCGCTGAGGTGGATGAATATATAATCGTTGTGGAATGTGGATGCAAAACATTCTGAAAACGAGAGTGGATGAAGATCGTTTTCATTGTGAATATGAATCTAGGCAGCACAGCATAAAAGAACCTTAACCCTTACCCTAAACCCCACTACCTGGAAGGCACCTTTGAGGGCAAATAATACCAAAGATCGATTCTTGCTTGAACTTACATAGGGGGGTCTACCAGACAGGGGTAGAAATGTGGGACTATGACTTTTGAAGATGGAAAGAGAAAAAACTCTTAGAAATGTGAGAATACAGGGCTGTGGGAATATAGGGCTGTGGGAACATAAAGCTGTGGGAACATAGGGCTGTGGGAACATAGGGCTGTGGGAACATAGACACGCTCCCGAGTGCGGTCATAATGGTGGAATAAGCTTTAAGACAGCCATAATAATGATACTTTGGTCACCGGCATTGCAGCCAGTGTACAGAAATGGCATGCAGTAGACCTAAGTTTTAGAGTTTGAAGGGGTGACTACAATCTCCCTTAACTACATATGTAGTAAAGAAGTAGGATGGTTTGCCATGAGGTCATTAGAAAGCTGCTCAAAGTGTACACCATGCTAAAGACGCTCATGATTTGACCCCTGACCTTAGGGCCCCAGACCCCATCTATGAGAGAAACACTGGTGCGTAGGGCACCATAAGATGGCAAAAATACACTAGGGGTATTTTGTATGGGTACACTATAACAAGTGCAAATTCTAATTTATAAGCAAATAACGTAAATTAGCCATCCAAATCCAGGTTTTTACTAATTGGGTATAGTATGTTCAGGTGACAGTAAATTCACCTAAAAGGCTATTATTTTTTAAAAACATTTTGAACCCCAGCTTACATACTGCTTCTGGGACTGACTGTTAGTGATATTGCACCTTCAAAGGTCTGTATCTTCCATTATTATTTATTGTAAATTAGAAGAAAAGGCCTTATTGTTTCAGTCAGCCTTTTGTCATCTGAAACGTTGAAATTAGTTGAAAAACAGGTAGCAGTATGTCCCGATGTCCACTACAGGGGACGTTGAACAAATGTTGTGTTTTGAAGATGTTAAAATTACTGGTTCTTTCTGAAATCTCTGAATATGAAATGTATTCATATTTATGGTAAAATTTGATAATATGAAAAAAAATCCAAAATATCAGACATAAAATGATGGATGCCCTCTCTTGTTGCCATAAAAAGAGAAAAATGCATATCCGCCATTTTGAAAATCAATTTTGAGTGATTGGTTAACCCCACCTACATAATAATGTTATCAACAGAAAGCCCTGGGTGTCCCCTTGACAGTACAAAGGGATTTTAAAAGTTGGCATGAATGGTTATTAACTCATGAGACTTGAACTGATGTCCACTACAGAAGACAAAAATGAACTGCTGGGTCTCAGGAGGATATGTGTCATAACGCTCTGCCCTTTCTTCCCTTCAAAAATGATCAACTGTATATGTGTCATAACGCTCTGTTTGCCCTTTCTTTTCTTTCTCTTGCCTCTCTGCAGTTCTTTGCCTTCCTGGTGTCTCTCTGCTACGCTGGCAGCTCCGGCCTTTGCTTCAGGACCTGGAGAAACCGACAGACAGAATAATGTCTCGGAGTGATGTTTCCGCGTGATGTCTCAGACGGACAATGTGATGTCTCAGACGGACAGAATGATATTTCAGACGGAGAGTGTGATGTTTCAGACGGACAACGTGATTGGTCCAGATGATGAGCTGATGGAGCAACTTAATGGTCCAGATCTCAGGAAGCATAGAGCTGTGGCAACATAGGGCTAACCCCACAGGAAGCATAGAGCTGTGGGTACATAGAGCTAATAGGGCTAACCCCACAGGAAGCATAGAGCTGTGGGTAAATAGGGCTAACCCCACAGGAAGCATAGAGCTGTGGGAACATAGGGGTAACCCCACAGGAAGCATTGGGCTGTGGGTACATAGGGCTAACCCCACAGGAAGCATAGAGCTGTGGGTACATAGAGCTAATAGGGCTAACCCCACAGGAAGCATAGGGCTGTGGGAACATAGGGGTAACCCCACAGGAAGCATAGGGCTGTGGGAACATAGGGCTAACCCCACAGGAAGCATTGCGCTGTGGGAACATAGGGCTAACCCCACAGGAAGCATAGGGCTGTGGGTACATAGGGCTAACCCCACAGGAAGCATAGAGCTGTGGGTACATAGAGCTAATAGGGCTAACCCCACAGGAAGCATAGAGCTGTGGGTAAATAGGGCTAACCCCACAGGAAGCATAGAGCTGTGGGAACATAGGGGTAACCCCACAGGAAGCATTGGGCTGTGGGTACATAGGGCTAACCCCACAGGAAGCATAGAGCTGTGGGAACATAAAGCTGTGGGAACATCGGGCTAACCCCACAGGAAGCATAGGGCTGTGGGAACATAAAGCTGTGGGAACATCGGGCTAACCCCACAGGAAGCATAGGGCTGTGGGTACATAGGGCTAAACCCACAGGAAGCATAGGGCTGTGGGAACATAGGGCTAACCCCACAGGAAGCATAGGGCTGTGGGAACATAGGGCTAACCCCACAGGAAGCATAGAGCTGTGGGAACATAGGGCCACAGGAAGCATAGAGCTGTGGGAACATAGGGGTAACCCCACAGGAAGCATAGGGCTGTGGGAACATAGGGGTAACCCCACAGGAAGCATAGGGCTGTGGGAACATAGAGCTGTGGGAACATAGGGCTAACCCCACAGGAAGCATAGAGCTGTGGGAACATAGGGCTAACCCCACAGAAGCTCATTTAATGAGTGAAGGGAGGACAATTTTCCCCAAACTCAAAGTTTAGAACGATGAAATTTACAGTCCTGTTACAAAGATATTTAAACCGTCATACAATTAAGTGTTTCTGAATCAGTGAAATTGGTAGTACATTATAGGTATAGGACCACACCGGGGCCAAATGAACACCTTATCTCAATGATCTGGGCCAGATGAGTCTTTGATAGTAGTGATTGTGTCCCGGGTTTGGGCCAGATGAGTCTTTGATAGTAGCGATTGTGCCCCGGGTTTGGGCCAGATGTGGACCAGAACTTATTCTCTAGCAGCTTATTTTGTATGCATCAGGCATCAGTGTGTATTGAATATTCAATGTCACTAATAAATCAGTAGTTAAGGTTCTTATTCTCTAGCAGCTTATTTTGTATGTATCAGGCATCAGTGTGTATTGAATATTCAATGTCACTAATAAATCAGTAGTTAAGGTTCTTATTCTCTAGCAGCTTATTTTGTATGCATCAGGCATCAGTGTGTATTGAGTATTCAATGTCACTAATAAATCAGTAGTTAAGGTTCTTATTCTCAAGCAGCTTATTTTGTATGCATCAGGCATCAGTGTGTATTGAATATTCAATGTCACTAATAAATCAGTAGTTAAGGTTCTTATTCTCTAGCAGCTTATTTTGTATGCATCAGGCATCAGTGTGTATTGAGTATTCAATGTCACTAATAAATCAGTAGTTAAGGTTCTTATTCTCAAGCAGCTTATTTTGTATGCATCAGGCATCAGTGTGTATTGAATATTCAATGTCACTAATAAATCAGTAGTTAAGGTTCTTATTCTCTAGCAGCTTATTTTGTATGCATCAGGCATCAGTGTGTATTGAATATTCAATGCCACTAACAAATCAGTAGTTACGGTTCTAATTCAGAATTCCAAGCTACAGTATAAAAAAGGAATTATATCAAATGTATAAATGTATTAAGGATAACTAATAAAGCTTTTTATCCAGTAACTAATTACCAATACCCATAGTTTAACTTGCTTGCCAATAGTTTAATATTATAGATTTACACTAAGATTACATATACAATGGTCTTTATAGGCCTCTATCTGCTTTACTTTTTCACTTTTGGACAAAACTGGAGAAGAGTAGTTGATTTTTCATGTGTGCAATACATATTTTTTTCTAAACTCATTTCTGCTTGTTGGCAGCCTCAACTCGATCATATATTTGAAAAAATCAACTTTGTTTCATAACTTTAGCAGGCAAGCGTTATCAGGGCCACACGTACTGCATACCAATCAAAAAATCGTATTCGCCTCACGTGGCTTGAGAAACGCCAATGAAGCCTCGAGAAAGACAGAGTGCAGGACTGTTTGAGGAAGTTAGGAAGACAACTCGGTCGGCAAGCAAGCTGGAGATCACGGAATTTGTACTATAATGTGTGTAATGATGCATGTTACCAACAAATTACTATTTTGACAGTGTAGTGTTTATATAATTAAGAGTCTCTGTTAACCTACCTAGCGTGAACGAACAGAACTATTCAAGGTCTATTCAACATAATGTCCACAACAATAGAGCACAGCTAGAGCTATTGCTAACTGTTTTGCTAACTGGGGGTCAGCTCTATGTTCCCACAGCTCTTTGTTACCACAGCCCTATGTTCCCACATTTGGTAGGGATTTTTATTTTTGACAAAATTTTTGGAAATAAGGCCCCATGTTCCCACAGCCCTACAGTATGTTCCCGCAACCATATGTTCCCACATGTCTTACGGCCGATTCACACACAAACCTGTGCGTGAGCGGCGCGTAAGCGGCGCGGGCGCGGTTTGGGGCGATTTCATTTAGAATACATGTTAACAGGTTAGGTCATTCAGACTGCACGCGTGTTCTGCGCGGCTCCTGTCTGTTTTCTGAGCGGTGAACCGCGCAGCTCCCGCGCTGCTTTTTTGAAATAGAAACAAGTTCTATTTTTCCAAGCGTTTTCAGCGCGGTAAGCGGGACTTGCGCGGTGTCCATAGATTTTGAATGCAAAGCTCGGGCAGCCGCTTCGCGCAGAACACCGCAGAGACAATTTCTTGTGTGAATGCCCAAGCCCACAGGCACCGCTCACGGACCGCCCCGCTCCCGCACCGCGAACGCACAGTTTGTGTGTGATTCAGCCCTTAGGAAATTTGGGAAATTGGGCCCTATGTTCCCACAGCCCCGCATGCTCTCACATTACAAAGATTTTTAAAAAAAAAATTAGACCCTATTTTCCCACAGCAATATGTTCCGATAAAGGCATGTTTACACCAACACGGGTAATATTTATCCAGTTAGCCCTTCTGTTCACATTAGAATGGAGGATTCTGAAACTGATTCCAAAACTGATTGCTGAGGTCGATTTCAAAAATTATCGCTGAGGTGGATGAATATAAAATAGTTGTGGAATGTGGATGCAAAACTAAACCCCACTACCTGGATGGCACCATTGAGGGCAAATAATACCAAAGATCGAATCTTGCTTGAACTTACATAGGGGGCCTACCAGGCAGGGGTAGAAATGTGGGACTATAGTACCTGACTTTGAAGAAAGATAGAAAAAAAACTCTTCGAAATGTGAGAATATAGGGCTGTGGGAACATAGAGCTGTGGGAACATAGACACGCTCCCGCTAACTGCTGATGTGTTTGGACTTAAGTAACTTAATATATCGAACAACACTCCGATACAATGCCCTGTACTCTTTAAACTAATGTCCATAATGTTATCTTGGTGATTGTCATTCAGTTTAGTATAATGACAACTATGTAAGTTAGGTATTTTTGACAGATATATTTTCTCCATGTCACTGCTCTTTGTACCTGAACGCATGATGTGACAAATAAATGTACTGAATCTTTCTAGTTCTGCTGTTCAATCAAGCCAACACCTCGTTACATTACGTGTGCCCAAACAAGCATTCAAGTAAATAATTTTGAACTTTAGTCTTCGATGGTCAAGGGCTAAAGCTACGTCTTTCTTTGAGTAGAAAGTGCAGGTGGTAGGCTACATTAGCTATTGAAAATAGTACAGATATCGATAATTATTATAGCAAATAGACACTAGTCATTACAAAGTAGGCCTACATTTTTTTGAATCCCAATTTGCTGATTTGCCTCTTCCATTGATATAAAGATATCTTATTGACAAGAAGGTGTCTGCAATTCATCTCTACAACAATGAGGCTACAGTGATAGCCTAATAATGCCTGAAACGTTTGTGTTACTGCAGTTAAGCATAGTAAAGTGTCATTACTAACGTTAGGATATTATACACATTTTCTGTGGTCAACAAAAGGATTGTGAAGAAACATTGTCCTTTATAATGAGCAAGCTCTACCATAACCGAACCTCTCCTAAGACCTGAAGTTGAAGAGATTTTGACAATGGGTCCAGCGTCGATTTTATTGTAATTTTTAGTAACAACGATCGTTTGTAAGCCAACTGTTTGCTTATGTAACAGAGTTAATGAAATGTAGCCTAATACACAACGCAAAGAGTACAGCCGCTACACTTACAAGTGATAGCCTACGACAGGGGCGCCTGCAGGATTGAACTGTAGGGTACGCACAAACCCCCCGCAAAAAAAAAAAAAAAAAAAAAAAAAAAAGGTGCGTGCGTCAGCAGTTCTTCTGTAGAAATCTTCTTATATACAACGTGAACTTGAAATTGAATTTTAAAATTGACCTACATGAACATTAACTAGCCTACATAGACTATGAACGATAAACTCGACAGTGAACTTTTGTTGCACTCACACACACATGCGCGCGGGCGGCACCGCTTTACTTGATGGGGAGCACCACTTTTTTTTTTAACCTGTCATTATATGGCAAGGACGTGTCTTGGAAAAAAGGAGACTCCTGGTTCTCACATTCGCATAGGAGAGTTCATTTGGGTTTG
>JAODXP020002357.1:0-29831 GCA_027497455.2 Sardinella longiceps | reverse complement strand
TTACATGGACACTTTTAATCTGATTATTTATCCCAATAGTCCATTTCAGTGGGCATTTATGAATGCATCTCCTTGGATAGGCCTACTGTTCTATAGAATGCAGATGGAATCTTTTTAATCAGATTAAAAGTGTCCATGTAAACCAGTCTACTGTCTTGCATGAATGTTATGAACAGTTATTACACAGCTCTTTATAATGCTGTCGAAAAGACATTAAGACACAGGTAAGACAGGTAACAAGGCAAATGGCAAGCCGGAAATATGAATATGAACATGAACTCAATTTTGGTGACATCTAGTGGTGTATAGAGGCAAATCCACGACATCTGAGTGGCACAGATACAGTCTGTTGTTTTCCTGAATCACAGAGATGTCATCTTGTACTCTTACCAACACAGATGAGTAATGTTTATGAATTTTCCATATTTTGACAGTATGGGTATACAGTACCAGTTCACCTCAGTCTGTGGTTGTGTTTCACGGTTACCTACATACAGCTTCCAATCAAGCAGATGTGGCTGCATTGAGGCTACAGTCACTGATGTACTGAGGCTACATGCAACATTGGTTGACATACATTGACTGACATGCTAACATGCCAATACACTGAATTTTATTATAGCCTTATAGACAAGACTCTTGCTTTAAGTCAAGTCACATGTACTGTATTTATAGTGCATTTTACACAACACAGTTGATCCAAAACACTTTAAAGTGGAAGGGAGGACCTCAATAACCATCACTAATGTGTAGCACCCACCGGGGTGATGCACGGCAGCCATTACAGTAGGTGCCAGAATGCTCACCACACACCAGTTTGAGGTGGAGAGTAAGGGAATGGACAAGTGAGCCAATTACAGTGGGGCCACAGTGAGTCTGGATACTGCCAATAGGCCGCCTACACTGACCTTGTGTTGGGTGAATTTAAACCAGCTCTGCTTTCAACTACTGATCGTTAAACCTGAAACAAACTCTTTGGAGAGATTACTGTACAAATTCATGTTATGCTACTATACACCAATGAATTAATTTTGACCTGCGTTTTCTTGATCACAGTAAGGATTTTATTTATTTATTTATTTATTTTCCATTCATTTATTTTTGGGTGCGGAGGATGGGGGTGTTGGGAAAGTTGCAATGACACTCAGCAATGGCTTCAACTTATGGCTTCAGATAGATACGATAGTGCAAAATAGCGATTTATGTACACGTTGGGTGTTTTATCTTTCACAGGAGCAGGCTCATCAAAGAGAAGCACACCTCCATTTGGTGCGTCATGCTGCTCGCTTCCTGTGAAGTGACAAATATCACCAGACGGAGTCTGAGAACTGCTACAGAACAGATGATGGCGTGTTTGTGGCAACACTCTCACATCCTGCTGCAGCTCTCCTTCTTCGTTGCTCTGCTCTCAGGTACCGTAGCCTACTAGAAAACTTGTCTTATGCTCATACAAATAGGGTCATGGGGTGAACTGCTGAATGATTGAAATGTGAAATGTCTTGGTGATAAATGAAGAAGAGGGCAACTTATCTTGAATAAACGCTAAAAGTTTTCCTATGTCATTCTCTTCTAAGGTTTGAGAGCAGATAGCTTGGAATGGAAAAAGACTGGGGAAGATATTGAAGTAACTTGCTCCACTGATCTGCAGAATCAAGATGGAATGTATGTTTACCACACCTTTGCAGAGACCCGGCAGGTGTTCTATCTCACTCCAGGGATGAAGTGTAGTCCCAGGTTGCCCTGGGATCAGAGGGTGAAGATTTCAGGCTACTTCACCAACTTTAAGGTCACAATTCGCAACCTCACCATGGAGGACACTGGAGTTTTCTGGTGCCAGTACTTAAAGTTTGAAGGATCAAAACAGCATCCCTCCAAAAGCAAAAACACTTCAGTAGGCCTACTGGTGGTTGTGGATAGTAAGCTTGCCTTTTTGATACACAATACATCTTTCTATTAATGCAAGCAACGTCAGTCTGTGCGTGCAGATAAATAAATGTTAAATGTTAAACCTGAATGTTAAATGTAAATGTAAATGTTAAATTTAAATATGAAGATAAAAATTAAACCTAAATGTTTAAAATAAATGTTAAAACTAAATCTTAAATCTAAATCTAAGTATTAAATCTAAATATTACAACTAAACCTTAAATATATTAAATCGAAATATTTAAAGCAGGGGTCTCAAACTCAAATGAGCTGGGGGCCACTACGGTCAACATTGTGTGACTGGAGGGCCACCTCAGGCGGTCAATTTTAATTTTTAATTTTTTTTTTTTTTTTTAAATACGTTTATTTAACAGGGACCTGCACATTTCCTTAGCAATTATTATTATTTATTTTAATCTTAAGATGTGATATTCAATATTAAGCCTATATCACATCATTGAATGCATAGCCTACTAGAACAAATATCAATATTTTCACTTTTAAATATAGGAGATTGTCTTGAATCTGGTAATATAAGTCATGATAAAGGTATTCTGTATGCAACAATTTGCAACACTATATGTGCTGACAATATTTTATTAATTATGATAATTATGAATATTAAATATAATTTATTGCTAATTTGGATCTTGAGACAGCATTTTTAGCATCTGTCCTAACAAACAGTTATTTAAAGTTAGTCCTGACAAACAGGGAGCTAAAAACAACTTTCACTATGGAAGAGAATTCATAGTACACAGGTGTCTTAGCGATAAATGAAGATGAAGGCTATCTTGAATAAACTCAAACAGTCTTCCTGTCATTCTCTTCTAAGGTTTGAGAGCAGATAGCTTGGAATGGAAACAGACTGGGGAAGATATTGAAGTAACTTGCTCCACTGATCTGCAGAATCAAGATGGAATGTATGTTTACCACACCTATGCGGAGACCCGGCAGGTGTTCTATCTCACTCCAGGGATGAAGTGTAGTCCCAGGTTGCCCTGGGATCAGAGGGTGAAGATTTCAGGCTACTTCACCAACTTTAAGGTCACAATTCGCAACCTCACCATGGAGGACACTGGAGTTTTCTGGTGCCAGTACTTAAAGTTTGAAGGATCAAAACAGCATCCCTCCAAAAGCAAAAACAGTTCAGTACTGGTGGTTGTGGATGGTAAGCTTGCCTTTTTGATACACAATACATCTTTCTATTAATGCAAGCAACGTCAGTCTGTGTGTGCAGACAAATAAATGTTAAATGTTAAACCTAAAAGTTAAATGTAAATGTAAATGTTAAATTTAAATATGAATATAAAAATTAAACCTAAATGTTTAAAATAAATGTTAAAACTGAATCTTACATCTAAATCTAAATCTAAACATTACAACTAAACCTTAAATATACTGCAAATATTAAATCTAATCTAATCTAATCTAAATCTAATGTTTAAAGTATATGTTCGCCCAAGGTGATGTTAAGCCTTGTTTTCCAATATCCTGCGATGAAATACGATGGTTAAGATTGACATTTTGACAAACGCTTGTGTTCCGAGATTTTTATGCTTGTTGCAGTAGCGTCTTAACAGCAGCCTATGAACATTGGAACAATCCTTCCTAAAATGCATTAAACGTCTGTCTACAAAGGTATGAAACTCACCGAGTGGTTTATGATGACATAAATATCACTGCAAAATATGACTTCTAATAGCTTCTAGCAAGTTTTATTGAAGTTTGTAGTCAAACCCCACTGAAGTAATACAGTACGTCACTCACAAGAAATCCAAAATAATGCTAGAAGTTGCTAGAAGTCATATTTTGCGGTGATATTTATGTCAGCATATCATTTACTTGTAACATTTAGCATTTTGATAACTATTCTCTATAATATAATATAATATCTCTAAGATGACAAATATTGTTATAAATATGCAAAAAGGGGGATCTGAAAAATTCACACCATTTTTAAAACACTGTTTTAAGCTAAATAACAAAATGTTGCTGAAATTTTCAGCATGGACATGCTTTACAAATGGGGCCCCATATAAATCAATAGATTGTAAAGCCTAATCAGAATTGATTGCCGTTGAATAATTGTGCACTTTTTGAAGATCCCTGTTTTAGTTTACTGTTCTGACACTCATCATAGGATACGGGGCATTGAGTGTGAGAAGACAGACAATCTTAGGACAGTGAGCTGAAGGTCTTTAAACAACATGTAATCTCAGCTCTACGGTATGGTGTCATACCACCTAGGGTTAGGGTTGATGATTAAAATGCCACACGAAGCATCTATTTTTTTTTGAGCAAAAGATGTTTTCATTCATGTGATTTAAAATCACAGTGACTGCTATAACTATTGTATGCATGATGCACCCCATGTTAGATTAATGTAACAACTGGCCACACTTTGTTGTAGTGGCTTTGGCTTGAATAAGAGATTCAATAACATACTTGTCTGCATTGTTGAGGATTATGGCAGGCATTGCTAAAAACACCAGGCAATTCTGTCCTCTGTCCTCTGCACCATGCACTTTTACCTCATTGCACCTTGTTTTAACTCAGTGCTAGCCTACGGCACTCCAGCAACATACATACCTCTGAAACATGACAGCCTAGATTGTATGCTCACAGTGTCTATGCTTGTTGCTTGTTATTATGTTACTGATATCTAGCTATTACTGTCTACTGTTAGTGATATCTCTTATCATGCTTGATATCCTGATATCAATTGCACTTTATGTTCTAGTGAGTTGTGATGTCTTAATACCGTTGTATATCTTAGTTGTATATCATATTTTTTAACTTTGTTGCACATTTGAGAGTTTGATTGACAATAAAGTGTGGCTCTAGAGCAGGGGTTCTCAACCTTTTGCATGCTGGGCCCCCCAAAGTGGGTTCCTTGCACTCTTCCCACACTATCTGTACGCACGCAAAACTTGGTTTTCCGACATCGTTAGGCTACCTAAGAAATCACGCAGTATGTATTTTTGAATTAGCTTGAATCAACCTATTACACTCCGTGTGGAATAGGCCAGTGGTGGATTTGATTCTGTCTTACAATCACTTACATTTCCAACATATGATTTTTTTTTAAATTATTTTTCCCCACCTCATCCTGAAGCCTACTCGCGCCCCCTTGGGAGAGTCTCCCCCGGCTGAGAACCACTGCTCTAGAGGCTCTAGAGTTATACCTGAACAGATAGATGTCCCTTGGATTAATAAGGTTGATAACTACTTTATTTTAAACTATTCAGTGGAATGCCCAAAAATTCCCTTGAAATTTCTTTACTGTCTTATTATGTAGCTAGTTATATAAAAGTCCTAGCAATAATTATGCCTTAAATGAATAACACCTTGCGGAAAATATTAAGCTATGACACACATGTCTGTGCAGTGGCAATGGAAAAAAGACCATGCGTCATAATGAGTTGTGTGTTTCTGCAAACTACGACCACCAGTGCTGTTTATGAATGTTAGTGGTTAGAAGGCTATGGTTTATGTTTCTTTTTTTGACATTGGTAATTAAACATGTGGTCACAGTGACCTAATTAGAACAGCAGCCACACCTTCCTCAAGCAGGACATGACAGACTGATGCTGTGGTCTACCTGTAATAGAACCTTCTACATGCCCTTTAAGACTTGTGCTCATGGACACTTATGAACTTTGACTTAGATTGGTATGGCTTCAGCAATTGCTAGTCTTTTTCTGTGGATTTTCATAGTAACAGTCGAATCAGATGGTGAGTTGTAGTTAAGTAAGTTCTGACTGAAATGAGCAACTGCAGTGGTTACAAACATGATGACATTGTCGACTATGTCGTTATCTTGTGTGTGTTTACAGTAAATGCAAAGGCCTAAACTTGGATCCAATGACCAAAATGACACATTTTGTTTGCAAAAGTCTCTAACTCTGCCGAAACCTTTACAGTTTTTTTTTTTTATTGCTTTGACCAGTTTGAAGAAACTCAGAACCTCTCAGTTTTCACCATCATTCTCTCAGCAAAGCAAAAGACACCTCTTGCAAATGAGTTAACCCACTTACATTCAATTGACACATTTTGCCCACCCTTTTGCAAAACAATTAACGCAGATGTCATTCAAGCAGCACAAACTCCATTGTTTTAGCTAGGTAACCAAACAGAAACAATCTTTTCACTGCTTTTTAGAAACGATCTGCATCGATATGAGATCACTAAAGCACTTATTTGACATTATCTTCACAAGAATCTTCATTTAGCAATCAGTATGTGTCTGAATACAATAGTGTTGACTATTTCTGTCATGTCTGGCGGTATACGCCGGAACTCTAGTGGTGCGTTTCCACTACGGGGTAAAACCCCGGTGTCTGGGGTAAAGCCTCAGACTTTTCCCGTTTCCACTACCAGGGCCAGACCGGGGCCGGGGCTCAAATGGCCTCAGGCCGGCCCCAGAGTTGACCAGGGCCAAACCGGGGCCAAACTGGGGCTTTTGGAATGGAACATGATGCAATAATAAAACTGAAGAATTTTAAAAACGTTCAGGTAGCATTTGTTTAGTGTTGCCTAACAACATAAATGGTTTAGCTTGTCGCTAAGCAAGTTTAAAAGTTCTTAGCATTGTGATGAAAAACCCCGGTGCTTTAGCTAATGGAAACGCAACTCTGGGGCCAAACTCCGGTGTTTGAGCCCGGGGAAAAGACTCGGGCTGGCCCCGGGCCGTAGTGGAAACGCACCATAGGGGGCGATACCGCTCCTAGTTGAGCTAGCACTACACTCACTCTTCTAATAGATCAGCTGATTTGATTTGTTTTTGAGTTTGTTACCGGCTACTTAAGCTGTCTCCTGTG
The DNA here is from genome assembly GCA_027497455.2 of Sardinella longiceps. Classification (NCBI taxonomy): domain Eukaryota; kingdom Metazoa; phylum Chordata; class Actinopteri; order Clupeiformes; family Clupeidae; genus Sardinella; species Sardinella longiceps. The sequence goes on along the minus strand of JAODXP020002357.1, from coordinate 23,082 downwards.
CTCCGACATGATCTAATGTGAGTAGCCTACTTTGATCTTTGTATCCGTTTGTTTTCTCGAGATCTAAGTGTATGCTCTGCCCGTTTCGTCTCTGACGTTTTTTTGTTATGTTTTCTGGCTAGCAATCTCGTTTGTTTGCCTGACCTGTTGCTTGGAACTTTCTGTAACGTTCGAGCCTTCATGCCTGTGCTATCGTGGATTCCTTGACTGTGTAATCGTGACTTTCTCTGCCGTTTGGGATTACTTGAAGACGTTCCTTGTGGAGTATTGACTGTGCGTCGGAAGAGGACTTTGAACTCGTGCGTTTCTCCGGACTAACGTAGGAACTGTGACTGTGTTGAGTGGAACGCGATTTATGACTTTTGGCTGTGAATTATGCTTGGTTCTCAAAGTGTGGTCCGGGCAGGGGCGGTCTTACCCTCTTTGGTGCCCTGGGCGAACACCTTATGTGGCGCCCCCCCCCCCCAAAAAAATCCATAATAATAATGATAATTAATATGATTATAATTATTAAAAATTATTATTATTAATAATAATAATAATGAAAAAAAATATTTATTATTTAATTTATTATTTAATTATTTAAAAATTGTTTTACAAATTATTATTATTATTATTATTAATAATAATAATAATAATAATAATAATAATAATAATAATAATAATAATAATAATAATGACGCAGCACACCTCATCGTATTATCATGGCCTAGAACAAGAGGATAAAAATAAAACAAAGTTAAATAGCCATTGCTGCTAATTTCCATTTTTTTCTATTTTTTTCAAAACTCTTATGGTACTTATGGTAGCTATTAGTTACTCTACTATATGCATGTCAACTTCTACAGCAAAGGAGAAGATCTGAGCCCCAAACCTCTTCCCTTTCTTATGTGTGAGACTTCAGCACTGAAGTCTGAAAGCAGGCAAACCTTAAGGGATTTGGGGTGTTCATTTTCTGCAAATGGGTGATAGAAAACTCTTCTGTTCAAATTATAGGTCTATATCATAATGTGTAGTGATTGTTTTGGTTTAGTTTTATTTTTTGAGCTCTTGGTTATTAGATGGAACTCCAGCAGCCAAGTTTATAACACCAAATAGATATTTAAAATGGGGGGCGATTTTTACCCTGAGATTGAACGCCCTTATTCTCATGCAAGTACATTATAAGTGGCACCAATGCATGCATCTGGATGTCTACTTTAATTTGATACCAAATACTTTTATTTTAGGCGGAGATATACCCGTACCAAAGCTTCCAAAAGACAATGAAGCAAATCCGGATCACCCGCGATTGTAATTTTCGGCGCTCGCGTGCGCAATAATAATTAGAAAAAACTTCTGATTGCCCGTGATGCCGCCCTCCCGACGATGGCGCCCTGGGCGACTACCCATATTGCCCATGCCAGAAACCGCTCCTGGGTCCGGGGACCACTGATGGTCCACGAGATAGCACAAGTGGTCCGTGGGGGGATTTCCAAAAAAGTGAATTTAGTCAGTGTTTCTCACAAACATAAAGGCCAAAGATAAGTTGTTCACTGAATAGCCTACTATGAGGCAAGCCTGTAATTTATGTTTACAACTTCAGGCTAGGCTGAAGTTCCTATAAATGCCTCATTAAAAATGCCTATTGATTTGGATAAAGGGTAAAGGGTAAAGGGCAGCATTATGTGACTTGGAGAGGGGACGTGAGGGCAGGTGGTCCCTGAAAAACATTTTCTGGGCAAAGTGGTCCTCGGTCCGAAAAAGTTTGAGAAACACTGGCTTAGATGAACTCTTGTGTTTGTCTTGAATGCAACGCTACTGCACTTGTTTCCTGAGTTTTGTTTTATTGAACAAAGTGTGGTTTGTTTGATTATTTATTTTTTCCTGTTTGATTTAAGATGGAAGTTCAGTTTGGTGTGGGGTGTAATAAGCTACTCTACGGTTTTCTGAGATGTAATTTTGCACACCTGCTTATTTGCCCTCCTCTGTGACATTGGTCACTAATAATTAAACTGCCTTATTTTACCTGCAATTACCTGCGAGTGCGCCTCCCTTACTGAGTCGTGACAATTTCCTATACTCTACGTAATAGATTTTTACTTCACAGTACAACATTTTATTTCTATTTCACTTTTATTGGATTTTATTTTGGTTTAAATATATTTTTAGAGATTAGAGATACTACTTAATCCAGATCAAAATTGAGGTGCCCCGTAGTGTACTGTATACACATCAAAAACATATAGACACACAGATATATGTAATCTGCAAACACATGCATTACAGAAATGCATGTTTTCTGATATGTTTACAAAAGTTTACCTTGCATTCAGTTTGCCAAAAAAAAGAAGAAATTTTATCGAATCATTTCTGATTTTGGATTTGATCCTTTGTAAGAAAGCAGTTTTGAATACTGCAAATCTGTGAAGAAAGCAAAAAATGGCACAGGAAACAGAGTTTTACACTACAATACATGTAACAAGCAATTGTCCACTGACTTGCAATGATTGCAGAATTTTGTATTTTGTTGCCCCTTGTGCAATGACCGATTTGAAGCGCTCAAACACTTGAGTGCAAGTTGTTTTGTTTGAGGGCAAAATTTGCTTTTTTAATGTGTGTGTTTAAAGCGGCAACTCTGTATTAATTTGTGGTGTGAACACTGGCTTTTGAAGTTCTATCATTTTATTATTATCTATTACATTTATTATAGTTTATCAGACGTCATCTGAGACTTTTCTGTATCTGTAACCTGTATGTGTGGTTCGGCGTCTTCCTGTTCTTTATTTCCTGTGATAACCATGTGCCCAAACTTGGCTCTTCAGAATGATGCAGAATGTGCTCTGTGTTTTACTCACAGCAGAGTATTCTCAACCTGTCATTACTGCCATACCAGAGAAGGACATGGAAGACCAGACCATAGTGGAATTAATCTGCGTTACATCAGGCGGCTACCCCAAAGGCGCTATCCATTGGTTTGATGGGTTGGGTACAAACTGGACCAGAAGTGCCAATACTGAGGACATTCAGATGCAGGACAAACGCTTCAAACTGCAGAGCATATTTATCTCAAAGGACACGTCACTTGCCCCTTACACATGTGTGGTGTTCAACAGTGAATGGAAGGAGGAGGGCAGGGCGGTAGTGGATGGTAAGTCACATTCATGATTCTCAGAAACTTAGGTTCAGAAACTGGTTCAAGTGGTTGAATATTTAGTCCTTGTCTTCTCTTCGACCCTAAAATATCAACAAATGCATAAAGGAAGACTTCGTCCAGCCATTGAAGGAGGCTTTAACAAGATCATTAAACTATCTGTCCAATGGTCAATTGTAAGCAGTCCCATCATGTTCCTCATAGTTATGTTCTTGTTTAACTAGACATCTACAAGCCAAAGCAGTTCTGTGTGGCCAGTTCTCTGCCCTGACCTCAACTCCATTAAAATTACGATCTGGGAAACAAAGCCTCCAAATTCTCAGAAACTGTGGAACAGTGTTACATCATGGGTAGACTGACTCCATACAAAGATGAAGCGATGGTTCGTCCTCACTGAAACTTGGCCTGCATGTAACTCCACAGGAACACTGTCAATGCACACCAACACAGCCACAGATTGCACACACGTGCATACACACACTGACACAAATTGTAAAACTGTCTGTAATGCATTGCAATGCGTAGACCAATATGACCACCATAACATGGCAGAAACTTGTACAATGTCGAAACATACTGCATTTGGGAGGCACAAAAGTATATTTTTTAGTGAAGCACTGAATTTAAGGCCGTACAGACACACACACACACACACACACACACACACACACACACACACACACACACACACACACACACACACACACACACACACACACACACATTTTGGTTCAAATTCAGAAAGTGGATCGCCGCCCTAGTCTAGCCTGTGTGTGTGAAACACTGCAAGTACACAAGTATGCACACACTGGAACTATGGTGTGTAACCTGCAAAACAGTATGTATGTGATAAGACATTCATTGCAAGATAGTATGTAATTTTCTGCAGTGAAAATACAGACACACATTTAGGTGTCACAAAATAATACTTTATACAGAGTTAATTGCCGTCTTAATGAAGCAATGCACAAAAGTTTTGAACCTTGTGTGTGTGATGAGCTTTAGAAAACATTTGATTCGCTTCACATTTTTGTACACAATTTGTAGTCTTTCATCAGTTCAAATAACCATCTGTTTGGGTTTCAATGATTATTTGAACATCTGCAGTGGGAACATTTGAGCTGCAATTTATGAGGAGGAGTATCCCAGCTGGGATGAAGAGAAATTTAAAACAATGCTTTATTTTCTTTGGATAGCATGCTTCTGATAGAAGTCTGAATTGTATGTGTTACTGTTGTTAATGTCATAGGCCTGCTGGGTGTATAGGTCACAATACAATCCAAAGAGAACATTTAAACTGTAAAAGATTAATAATAAAAAACAGAAACACAATGTTGGCATGTAGTGTAAATAAGAATTGCAATGATGGTTTGTAATGGGATTCCTAAAAATCATTATGATTTTCTCAATCATTTTCTCATAATTGTCTCTATATTTTTGTATACAGTACATTTTTTATCTGTCTTCTATGTTCTATGTAAAAGAATAAAATGCCATTACAAGGTTTTAGTTTCACTTTAATCTTCCATCCCACTGCTTAATGGTAGTTTCAGAGTGACTGCAGCCGACTCCTCCATTGTTCTATTGGAAGGGAATCTGGCTGAGGAAACTGTGTCATCCACTCCACCTCCAAACCATCTGTGTTGGGCTACTACACTGCAGGAAGAGCTCACACACAGTGAAAGTTAAAAGTTGTACCACTTGTGCCAAAGAATGAGATTGTTGGCTGAAAGCATGTCGGACCAACACAGTCTAACCATTCTTCCCCTCATACAGTAGCTGTAGACTCTGTGGCTTGAACAGAGATGTTAAAATGTCCTTGTCACGAGAATTATCTAAGTGGACTGGAGTGAGTCATATCATGGGGGAAATAAACCATTGTTTTGGGAGATCCAGGCTACTAAATGGCATTTACTGTAAGTTTCTAAGTGACATGGAAACCAAGCTTTTTGACTAGTTCTCAAAACACATATTATGTAAATATAAAACCAGATCAAAAACACTACCCAAATTGTGAGTGTGGTAAGTGAAACACACACACACACACACACACACACACACACATATATATACACACACACAGAACCATGATGCTATGGAAAACAATACAGTAGACTGAAGGCTACTGTTCATTTAGAGCGATGTCTGTGTGAAACTTCCTACAACCGAATTCCAAAAAAGTTGGGACACTTTACAAATTGTGAATAAAAACAGAATGCAGTGACGTGGAAGTTTCAAATTTCAATATTCTACTCAGAATACAACATCGATCACATATCAAATGTTGAAACTGAGGAAATGTATCATTTTAAGGGGAAAATAAGTTGATTTTCAATTTCATGGCATCTACACATCCCAAAATAGTTGGGACAAGGCCACATTTACCACTGTGTGGCATCCACTCTTCCTTTTAAAACAGTCTGCAAACGTCTGGGGAATGTGGAGAGAAGTTGTGGAGAGAATGTTGTCCCATTCTTGTCTAATACAGGCTTCTAGATGCTCAACTGTCTTAGGTCCTCTTTGTCATGTATTCCTATGTATGTATCTGGACTGCAGACTTGATGGTGCCTTTCCAGATGCGTAAGCTGGCCATGCCACACACACTCATGCATCTTCATACCATCAGAGATGCAGCCTTCTGAAATGAGCGCTAACAATAAGCAATAACAACTTGGGTTGTCCTTGTCCGGATGGTATGGCATCCCAGTTTTCTGAAAAGAACTTTGAATTTTGATTCATCTGACCACAGAACAGTTTTCCACTTTGTCACAGTCCATTTTAAATGAGCCTTGGCCCAGAGAAAACGCCTGTGTTTCTGGATCATGTTTAGGGATGGCTTCTTTTTTGACCTATAGAGTTTTAGCTGGCTATGGCGAATGACACAGTGGATTGTGTTCACTGACAATGTTTTCTGGAAGTAGTCCTAAGGCCAGTTTGTGATATCCATTACATTAGCATTCCTGTATGTGATGCAGTGCCATCTAAGGACCCAATGATCATGGGCATCCAGTATGGTTTTCCGGCCTTGACCCTTATGCACAGAGATGGTTCCAGATTCTCTGAATCTTTGGATGATGATATGCACTGTAGATGATTATACCTTCAAACTCTTTGCAATTTTTGTCTGAGAAACTCCTTTGTGGTCTCGGGCCACTACTTCTTGCTGCACCATTTGGGGAACTGGTGATCCTCTGCCCATCTTGACTTCTGAGAGTCAATGCCACTCTCGGAGGCTCTTTTCATACCAAATCACGTTGCCAATTGACCAAATAAGCTGCAATTGGGTCCTCAAGCTATCCCTCATATGAAAATTTAACTTTTTTGGCCTCTTATTGCTACCCAACTATTTTGGGATGTGTAGCTCTCATAAAATTTCAACATAACATTTCAAAAAGTCTCACTTTCAACATTTGCCATGTTATCTATATTCTATTGTGAACAATATATAGGTTTATGGGATTTGTAAATGAATGGATTACATTTTTATTAACAATTTATAAAGTGTCCCAACTTTTTTGGAATTTGGTTGTATATCAAACCATTACACTTGCTACAGTATGTCAAATACATTGTTCCATCAATGTAAGCTTTTGCAAATAAGATATAGATTCATTGCATTTTAAAGAGATGTTTATTCATTGACTGCACTGTCAGTGTGAAAATAACATTAGTGGCGATTGAATATTACAACAACAAAAAATTCTGAAAAGTGTCTGAAGATTGAGCATTAACACAATAAGAATTGTCATTCTTTCATTGACACTATTGTCAAATTGCTCACATATACAACCCCGATTCCAAAAAAGCAAAATAGCCTACTATTATTTTGAAAACATAAATAATAGAAAAATAAAATAAAATAAAATAAATACTCATGTTTGTATATATAGAACAATTTAAAACAAGATGCAACGATTGTTGTGTTGTTGAATGAGAGATAGATATGTGAGACATTTAGTTGTACTGTTTTATTTATTAGTAGTCGAGGGCTTGTTAATTGAGGACACCTCCTACTGCCGAGTCGAGTTTATAGGCAATAAACCTGTTCAACACTTTTGGATTACCTCAACCTCCTTCCTAAAGCTAAGCTATACGTTGGCCATCAAGACCATCAAGATTCTCTCAGAATTAAAGATGTTATTAAGTACAAAGATTGTTATAAGAAATCATGGGTAGACCATAAAATACCAATTGTCTTAACCAGTGCTTCTCAAAAAAATTCAGATCAAGGACCACAATGTTCAAAAACGTTTTTTTTTCAGGAACCACCTGCCCCCCACACTCACTCTCCAAGTGACTCCCACCCAACCCACATGATTTCACTCATGGACATACTTCAAAAGAGGCCTATTTAAACTGCTGCCAAGATACAGAATTGTGACACCCACAGTCATTTTTGAGACAAAGTTTATTTTGTCAATTTGGGTGTGCTGAGTTTAATTCTGCTGAATGCCGAATTATATTATCTCCATCTGTTGACCCCGAGAGGTCATTGAACTTTGTGGCTGTAAGTGTCTCAGCTGAACCCAGCTTCTCAAAGCAATGAAATGCCCAAATATGATAAATAGGCTGTTTGTATGATTTGAGAATTATCATGTCATATCAACATCATTATTATTTAGTTAAGATAAAATCATACTTTTTAAGATTGGGGTTAGATAGATTGGGTGAATCAGTACTCTCCAATCAAAACTTCTAGATGCTTTTTTTATCTGGAAATGTATGGTGTTGTCATAGGATAATGTTTAAAATGTCCTTCTGTACATCACATATAAAACTTTGGTTAACATGTTAAATGACATTCAGTCTGAATCCTGGGGTAGGCCATCAAGCAATTAGTTACAAAATTATTTTGGATTATTTTGAACTTTTTTCTCCTCCTTTTCATTTATTCAAAAACATTCCCATGCAACTACACTTTGACAGAATTATTTTCATACAAAGTTATTTGTCATTTAGCTTGTTCTTGCCATTTTCTTGTAGCAAGAAAACGACCCAGGTTATTCCAGAAAAAAGCCCCGACTAGGATTGCCGCGACTAGGATTTCCTAACCTCACTCACGTCAGATGCAGACACAGCTGCACTACTCTATCTGATCACTCTTGTTGTTTCAGAAGACTGGACATCATCAAAAATCCTTGCATATAATTGGACAAACCACTTGTCTGTCATCTTACTTTAAACCAGTGGTTCTCAAACTTTTTCTGTCTTTCCCCACTTGGGAAGGCAGAGAATTTTCACGCCCCACCTGAAAGGCTCAATTTGCACACAATTTTTGTCAATGTTAGGATTTTCATCTTACTAATTCAAAGCCAAATTTCTCTCGAACCAATCATCACAGCAACTAGCAAATAACTCCATTAGAAAGCTCAATTTACTGTCATATGCACATATTTGACAAAAAGCTGTGAATTCAGGGAGCATGGTGTGACAACGGTCGATCGCAAAGAGATGTCTCGCGCCCCACCTGTCATGTGTCTGCGCCCCACTAGTGGGGCCCGCCCCACAGTTTGAGAAACACTGCTTTAAACCGTGACAAGACACTGCATCCCATAATGCAATGCGATTAAGCAAGGGCCGTCTCAACAGGACAGGCAAACTAGACACCCAAAGGGGCCCCCAGAAACACTGTTTAATCATTTCAGTAGTTTAGTTGGTGGTGCTTTTCAATAGAATATGACAGGGTTAGGCAACTGTAAGTTCAACAGAAATAATTATATTAATGAAAGTTGCTTGAATATTATAACAATGTGCTTTAGGTGTTATGGGAGGTAAAGGGCCCTGATTCATCACGATGCACTGGCTGAGTGATGAACCTCCCGTACCTAATCCCACTCCAACTACTGACTCCATCCCTTGGCCCTGACTGTCACACAAACTATGTGTATATTGTCTCTAACTACATTCAGTACTCATGCTGTTCTGTGTAAACCATGGTCAGTCTATGCATCAGACTTTACAGATACTTTATTAGGCCCCAGGCAGGTAGGCTGAGTCCATGAGGCGTGGAGTCCATGAGGTGTCTTCCTACAAAACAAATTATTTATAAAGCGAAGGGAGTTTTTCCTTGCCCCTGTTTCTCATGGATGCTTCCCGTACTGTCTGTAAAGCGCCGCGAGACAATGCACTGTATTTGAGCGCTCTACAAATAAAAATTGAATTGAATTGAATTGATTCTATGTTTCCTGTGATGGTGTGCCAGAGTTAGAAAATGAACATTCTCCATTTGATGAGCTCCCTTCACAGGACCTTGATAAGGTTATATGGTGTTGTGGCCCAATTTGTTTGTAACCTTGTCTGGGTAAGCATGGATATCATGTGGACAACATCAAAATGTCACTGGCAGTATGCAATCTTAGTAAAAAACTAAACTTTACTACCATCTACTGGATATTATGATGCATAGCATTAACCCAAATAGATGAACTGAACTGGACTGAATGTCTTTGATGACAGGTGGATCAGATTTGTTTCCTCACAGATGTGGGTTTGACCCAAATTCTGAGGACCCCGCGAGGAAAGAATTATGGATATTGCTTGCAATGTTAACAACACAGTAGTCTATGGATTTTTTTTAAATGATTTTTAAGGTTGATTTGTAGAGCGTTTCTGATATTATAATGATAAATGATTTCTGTTGCCTCCTAGTCCTTTGGTGTTTTTTTTTTTAATATGTTAACTTAACTTATTGGACTCTTTTCTCCCCTCAAAACACGTTAGATATTTGAAATGTGCTATAATCAAATTTAACTTGACTATGTATTTTAAATTATTATTAGCCTATTGTTTTTATTAGTAGTATTTTTGTGTATGCCTTGAATTTCACAGGGATTAATAAAGTAGGCCTATTTTATCATATCTAATAATGTTTTTTTTTTCTATTGTGGCCAGCGTCACTTTGGAAAAAAAGCTTCTTATTACCATTACTTGGGAGAGCGTCGTTATATCTTTCCTAAATTAGATAGGCTTTTTTTCTTTTTCTTTTTTTCGTTCACGCATCCTTAATGCGAGCGTCATAAAGTGAAAATACGGCGCATTGTGACGTTTTAATGTAAGCGCGCTTAAAAAGTTATTCCCGAGAGAGATTTGTCCATTCTCAACCTACAGATCGTTTATCGTATCGAACAAGGAGAGCATGAATAGAGCGGAATACCCTCTGGGGTATCTCCCAAATCAAAATGCGGTATACGGGTATGGGTCAAGCCCCGACCGATTTGACATTTATGATTTTAACACTGATGCCTGCAGAACTGTGTTTGGTAAGTGTAAATATAGCGAGGTAATCCATGGTTCTGTGATGTTGATTAGATAGATAGATATCATCAACTATTACATATCATGAGCTAGGCAGTGAAATTATGTCTGTTGTCAGCCAATTTGTGCAAAGTAGTGTAGGCCTGCAGTTGTGCAGTAGGACAGGGGCTAAGAAGGGCGGGCCGAAGCAACAACAAGCAGCAATAGCCTTTAGTTTAGCCCACATATCAAAGTCCACGTAACTAAACAATGCTTCTAAAAAAATTATGGCATGAGCAATGGATATAGAATAACAAATTTTGTAAAACAACTTACGTAATTTTTTTCAACCCACTGCTCCAGGAGGATCTACCACCATTGCACCATGTGCATCATCCAGTGGTTACTCCAGCTTCACTGCATTGAGCAGCGTGGCCCACCACCAAACGGGAGAGCAGCAGGGAGTCCTCACCTCTCCATCCAGCACTTACAAAGTGCTGGAGTTCCTGGGCGAGGGAACGTTTGGGCGTGTGGCCAAATGCCTGAAGCTGGAGACCAAGGAGACTGTGGCCATAAAGATCCTCAAAAATCAGCCTGGCTACATCCACCAGGGACTCATTGAGGTGTGTAGGATTAACTGAAGATAGCATCCTCAGAATGCTCTTTCATGGGTGGTATTGTAGTTGAACCAGGCACAGGCTCAGTAATCAGTCCAAGATTTCTGTCAGAGCAGACTAAATTGCAACCAGGGTAGATTAACAATGAGACAGTAGATTTCTAACATGCATGTGCGTTTCCCCTCTCACATTTTATTTGACAGTTTGCTGTTCTCTTTCCAACAGGCCCAAAATCTCCAAAAGCTCGCCATGGCGGATGCAGAACGCTCCAACTGTGTCCGCTGGTACGAGTGCTTCCAGCATGAATCGGAGTTCTGCCTAGTGTTTGAGATGCTCGGGCAGAGCTTATTCGATTTCATGGAGGGGAGAAATTGGAGACCCCTGGAGCTGCACTATGTGAGACCAATAGTGCAGCAGGTGGTCCAGGCCCTGGACAAACTGAAAAGCCTCGGTGTCGTCCACACCGACCTGAAGCCTGAGAACATTATGCTGGTCGACCCCGTCAATCAGCCTTACCGTATTAAGGTCATTGACTTTGGTTCGGCCACTGATGTGTCTGAGGCTTCTTGCTGCAGCTATTGGTACATGCAGACACGGTATTACCGGTGAGTCCTACTGGCCAGAGTGGAAGTGACTCAGCCAAAGTCTAACCTGATGGATGCATAGCCTAAGCATTATTAGCAATGCCTTCAGATAAGATAGCAAATATTCAGTGTGGGGTAGGACAGGGCAGTGAAGCTATAGACAAAAGGCAGAGTTCTTGTGAGATCAGTGGTTACCTGTCCTACGTGATGATCATCCCAGTAATGAAAGTTCTTTTGTGGTTTGCAGTTCTCCAGAGACCATACTTGGCCTGCCTTTTGGTGAGGCAATTGACATGTGGTCTCTGGGTTGCATAGCTGCAGAGCTTTTTATTGGTTGGACCCTTTATCCCGGGCAGTCGGAGTACGACCAGGTCAGTACAACCAAGTCATCACAATGTTTAAAAGGATTTCATTTTTCTATTAGTCTTTTGTCCAAGTATCTGACTTACCAAAGCTGTTATAATCTGCTGATCTGCCATCACAGATTCGTTACATCTGCGAGACTCAGGGGCCTCCACCTGATGACATGCTGACCGTGGCCCCAAAGTCAGAAACGTATTTTAACAGGTGGCCTGAGTCTAGCCATCCTCTCTGGAGGCTCAAGGTGTGTGATTCTCTTTCTGTGACATTTGGTAATTGTTTTTGAGTGACATCTACTGTACTTGACCATGGTAATCTCTTTCTTTATACACTTGTCTGTAGACACCGTATGAAATCGAGCACCAGACGGGGGTTAAATCTGTCGAGGCCCGTAAATATGTCTTCAGCTCCCTGGACGACATGCTGAAGGTGATTTGATTTTCCTAGATAAAGACAGTTACTAAAAGAAGTTGAAATGGAAGGAGCTGAAGCCGCTTCTTCTGAATCCCCTGGTGCCATCAGCTATGTGTTCTTTTTCTCAGATTAAGATGCCTCATCTGGAGCTGCCGTCTGAGAAGATGGACAAACTGATGTTTGTCCATCTTTTGAAAAGGATGCTGGCTGTGGACAGTCGGGAGCGCATCACTCCCCTCCAGGCCCTCAGTCACCCGTTCCTCTCTCTGATGCTCTGGAGTGAGACCACCTTGTGAGTCCTTTGGCAACTTCACACTTTTCCAGTCAACTTCTTCCACTGTATGCAGTATCAACAGATGGAGATCGCTTGTGATTGTTTGCATTTAATGTTAATTAGAATGTGTTATTCAGAGTACAATCTGTGCATAGTTTTGGACATTTCACCTCAACCTTTGATCTTTTAACCTGCTTGCACGGTGTGGATCAGAGGGCAAACAATTGTGTGATTGTGGACAATAAACAAGATGGTTTGTCATTCTCCAACAGTCCTCCGGCAGTGACGGCACCACCTGGGTTTGCTGCACCTGTGGTAACAGTCCCCCCTCCTCCTGAGTTCTGCCACATTCCCGCCTCAACTGTAGTGACACCACTTCCAACACCTGCAGTGAGGCCGCATCTTGACTCAGATGTACCTGCCACCACACCTGCAGTGGAGCTGCCCCCTGGGTTCACTGCATCTGCCACCACACCTGCAGTGGAGGTGACCCCTGACCTCACTGCATCTGCCACCACCCCTGCAGTGGAGCTGCCCCCTGACCTCACTGCATCTGCCACCACACCTGCAGTGGAGGTGACCCCTGGCTTCACCGCATCTGGTGCTGCACCTGCAGTGCCCATGCAGTCAGACTCTTTCCTGACAGTGTCCAGCACCCCAGCATCAGTGAAGACACCCAGTTTCACCTTGCCTGAGGCAGCGGATGCAGTGAGACCACCATTTGGGGTTTGTCCTCCAGACTCTCCACTGCTGCACGCACTGCAGCCAGTCCCTGGTGTTTCTGCTCCTGGGCTGGTTTTACTGGACGCCTCAACTGCGCCACCCCCGGGGTTGGTCATAGCAGGCACCTCAAGTATGGCGACACCACCCCCAGTGATTACTGTACTTGAGGCAGCACCTGCAGTGAGCTCAGCCCCTGTGCCTTCAAAGAAGGTTAAGACCAAGAAGAAGAGGGGGGTGAAAGCCTTTTTCACTAAAATTATGAGGTTGTTTATATGCAACCAGCAGTGAGGCACAGGAAGCTGTAGGGAAGCCTTTTATTATTGTTGTTGACATGATTTCTATCATTAAAGACAATGTCAATCAATAAAATGTGGTGTGCTCTTGTGTTGTGTGCATCCTCACATGCCATGTCATTTTATGCAGGTTATGTATGACAGATATCTAAGCTTATACTAACATGAATCATGTCTAAGATCAACTGTTTGTGGTTGTAGGTCAAATTAGGACTCTCCAATCAAATCTTCACAATTCTTTTTCAAAATGTCACTGGCAGTATGCAATCAGAAAATGTGTTTTTATGCTAGGCTATTGATTAAGGTAGCCTACACACCTACCTGACTAATAAAACTTTGGTTCAAACATGAAATGAGTTTTAGTAAAAACTACTTAGACTTTACTACCATCTACTGGACATTATGATGCATAGCATTACCCTAAATACATGTAGATGAACTGAACTGGATTGAATGTCTTTGATGAAAGTGTATTGTGGCCATCAAATCTTGTTATAAATCAATGTTATATATTGCTAATGTTGTATTAAGTGTATTAAGGCCCAATTTTCTTTCATCTTGTTCTGGTAACCATGGACATCATGTGGACAACCATCCTGTGTCTTCCTCTGGTGGATCAGCTTTGTTTCCTCACAGAAGTGGGTTTGACCCAAATTCTGAGGTCCCCTTCTCTTGCTTGTCACCTCAAAGGACTATAGCCTCAGAATTTTTTTTTAAGCCCATGACCATGGGGGTCACAACAGGACAGGCAAGCAATTGCCAAGGCCCTAGGGCGCCAAGCTGAAGGAGGCCCCCATGATTGCCTGATTATACATGTGTTGTGTGCATCCTTACATACTGTGTGTCTTTTTATGCAGGTTATGCATGTCAGTTTTCAAAGTGCTTAACTGTCACCGTCTTGCATTCACCCTCTTCCCTGAAGTTACATATGTGGGTAAAAGCTTTATGGTCTTAGTGCATGCATTTTCCTAATCTGGCAATCCCAATTTACCTTTTTTTTTTTTTTTAAGCTAAGTAGCCAGATAGCAACTTTTTGCCAACACATTGAAACATATCAAAAAGAGAAAAAGGAATGCTTCACTGGGTTGTGTTATCCAAATATAGTGAAAAAGCTCTTCAAAAAAATTGGGCTTCCAAATAGCCATAAAGAGATAAAAAAACAACTTCTTGAGGCACTCCTTACTAAAATTAAAAAGCCTTTAAAAAGCCTCTGGCATGTAGCCAGAATTTAATAAAGGCTGTTTAATTTTAGTAAGGAGTGCCTCAAGAAGTCGTTTTTTTTAATCTCTTTATGGCACATTGAAACATATGCCTGATGGGCTATGAACATGCCAAAACAATTTTACTTCTTCTTCTACATCTAGTTTATAAATCATTTAACTTTTAACAAAGACTTAGCAAAGGTACAGACAAAGAGTTTAAATACAAAGGCATGATGGCATGATGACAATACAAGACAATAAGACACAGGTACAGTAAGACAGGCAAATGGCAAGCCGGAAATATGAATATGAACTCAATTTTGGCGACATTTAGTGGCAAATAGAGGCAAATGCATGACATCTAAGTGGCTCAGATACAGTCTGTTGTTTTCCTGAATTACACAGATGTCATCCTGTACTCTTACCAACACAGATGAGTTGGAATGTTTATGAAGTTTCCATATTTTGACAGTATGGGTATACTACAGTATCAGTTCACCTCAGTCTGTGGTTGTGTTTCACCGTTACCTACATACAGCTTCTGTTAGTGTGTTGCCTATCAAGCAGATGTGGCATTGAGGCTACAGTCAGTGAGGTACTGAGTCTACATGCAACATTGGTTGACATACTGACATGACTGACATGACTGACATGCATGCCAATACACTGAATTTTATTATTATCTAAAGACTCTTGCTTTAAGTCAAGTCACATGTACTGTATTTATAGTGCATTTAACACAACACAGTTGATCCAAAACACTTTAAAGTAAAAGGAGGACCTCAATAACCATAACTAATGTGTAGCACCCACCTGGGTGATGCACGGCAGCCATTACAGTAGGTGCCAGAATGCTCACCACACACCAGTTTGAGGTGGAGAGTAAGGGAATGGACAAGTGAGCCAATTACAGTGGGGCCACAGTGAGTCTGGATACTGCCAATAGGCCGCCTAAACAACTTGTGTTGGGTGAATTTAAACCAGCTCTGCTTTCAACTACTGATCGTTAATTGAAAAAAAAAAAAAAAAAATGACTGTACTAATTCATGTTATGCTACTATACACCAAGAAATAAATGGTGATTTGTGTTTTCGTGTCACACTCAGGATTGTGTTTATTTATTTATTTTATATTCATTTATTTGACACTAAGCAATGGCTTCAACTTCAGATAGATGTGATAGTGCAAAACAGCCATTTTTGTACATGTTCTGTATGTTATCTTTTACAGGAGCAGGCTCATCAAGAGAAGCCCGCCTCCATTTGGTGCGTCATGCTGCTTGTTTCCTGTCAAGTGATGTATATTACCAGATGGAGTCTTAGAACGGCTACAGATCAGATGATGGCGTGTTTGTGGCAACACTCTCACATCCTGCTGCAGCTCTCCTTCACTGCTTTGCTCTCAGGTACCGTAGCCTACTAGAAAACTTATCTTATAATTTTTTATTATCTTATGTCTTATGGTCATACAAATAGGGTCATGGGGTGAACTGCTGAATGATTGAAATGTGATCTACTTGTACATAGGTGATAAATGAAGAAGAAGGCAACTTACCTTGAATAAACGCTAACAGTTTTCCTGTGTCATTCTCTTTTAAGGCTTGAGAGCAGATATATTGGAATGGAAAAAGACTGGGGAAGATATTGAAGTAACTTGCTCCACTGATCAGCAGAATCGAGATGGAATGTATCTTTACCACACCTATGCGGAGACCCGGCAGGTGTTCTATCTCACTCCAGCGATGAAGTGTAGTCCCAGGTTGCCCTGGGATCAGAGGGTGAAAGTTTCAGGCCTCTTCACCAACTTTAAGGTCACAATTCGCAACCTCACCATGGAGGACACTGGAGTTTTCTGGTGCCAGTACTTAAAGTTTGAAGGATCAAAACAGCATCCCTCCAAAAGCAAAAACACTCCAGTACTGGTTGTTGTGGACGGTAAGTTTATCTTTTTGATGTACATGTATAATATATTTCAGTAAATAGAGATGATTTTACAGTTTCCCATCTTTGGAGTGGATTAATAAACTAGGCTATATACACAGGAGTGACCACCGGCGTGACCAGGGGCGATTTTGGGCCCTATGACAAAAAATAGTTTTGGGCCCCTCAAATATTGATTTTAATATTAAAGAGGAACTATGCAAGACCGGCTTTTACTTTCGGTTTGCGCTAGGTTTATGCTCACATTTTTCGCCACAGATCTCCTCCTTGCAGGCGTATTTTCCCCAAAAATTCTGAAAAGCATTGCTACTAGTTAACAAAGTTGTTGTTTGCAATGCAATGGGCCATTCCCAACCAAGCATATATGCCTTTGGGAAAAAGACCCAAGGACCAGCCGTTATGTGCCTTTGTTTTCTCAGTTTGTGTTTGCATTTTTACTGATGGAGCTCCCCCTACAGCTCCCAAAGACTGTGCCGCGGTCCCCCCTGTCATTGCCAGGCCCTTAGAATCATCCTAACTCCCCACCCCTTAACCCTCCCCAGAGGTGCCCCTGGGTGTGACCACAGTGAACCCATGCCCCACTTCACCTCAAGAGTCAGTCCAGGAACCCATGCAGATGTCCGCCTTGCTGACTGTGGCAATAATTACTGCCTGCTTCCTGATTCTGCTCATTTTCATCATCATGCTCATCTGGGTGAGTCCAGGCATATGCTGTCACTACACACACACACACACACACACACACGCGCGCGCAGGGCTGGACTTGGACCAAAAAATGGCCTGGGCACTTTGGCCATGGCGGCCCACCCAGATTTTATTCAATAATGAGAGGCTTAATTGGACTAGCACAATATCTTTCAAGAAAATTATGAGTAAATTATGACAACCCCGGCCCAAAATTGACCGTCGGCCCACTGGGCATTGCCCTATATGCCCTATGGCCAGTCCATGCCTGCACACACGCACACACACACACACACACACACACACACACACACACACACACACACACACACACACAAATGCAGAGCACAGTAACACACATCTGAATAAGAGATACAGACAAAGGCAGGGGAAAAACATTTCAAAATGGAAAGACTACAAACTGGTCTATGCAAAACTGTTTGACTAAATATCTTCACCTCCCACTCTTTTTGCCCTCCCTCCCTCTTTCTCTCTCCCTCCTTACTTCCCTTTCTCTTGGTTTCCTTCCGTCTGTCTACGCCTTACGCTTACAGGTGAAGAGGAGCTGTTGAGAATGAAAACTACAAGCCTCGGCCTCAGCCTAGCGGAGGCCTCCCGTCGCACCGCTCCGACTCCGTGTACGAGCAGATGAGACCGCAGAGAGCCACGTCTCTGTCTCACTCCTCACACTCCTCCGCTCAGGTGGTCCTCAACCCAGCCTATGCAGGCCAGAGCTACCCCCAGTCCATCCATTACCCTTAGGACACTGACTCTGTCTCAACAGAGAATAATAGCCACCCATCAGCCAATCAGAGAAGAGAATCACGTTCTGAAGGGAGATAATGAAAAGAAAAGAGCAAGTACAGTGGAATTTAAATACCCCAAAACTACTTGTAACTACATCCTAATATTGGATGTGCGAGCTGTAAAATGAAGTCGCATTCAACCCTGCTTCATAAGCTACTGCATCTAGGCTACTCCACGCGGCTGTAAATTAAAGTGTTACCGAAATCTACCAAAATTGTAAAAAATGTGATCATTGTGACTGAACTGAAACAGATAAACCTTACTCTGATTCAATGTTTGAGAGTAAAGAAAAGTTTCTCTGTGAGGTGTGTATAAATTATGTTTTACGCTACCAATAATTTAAGTTAGATAAGGTTTTATTAACCCTCTACTGTCTGAACGCGTTATTATGCCATCATGGAAAACAAATGTTACATTGCTTTTTCCCCATTTAAAATTAAGTTTAAAAAAACGTTTTTTTAGGGGGGGGTACTTCTGGGTTTGTTGCCATATTACAACACTGTGCAACTAGGGAACAAATTTCATTGAAGATTGACAAGCTTTTTAATGGCAATATTATTGTTTTCCATTGTCCATGTCCACTGTCCATGTTGATAAATTCGTGCATGTTTCATGCTGGTTGTTGTAGTAACTGGTGTTCAAAAGCACTTTGGGTGACCTGAAACGTGGCTCTCATGGAGAGAACATGTGTTCAGTCAATCGTCAGTTGATCTCCTTCTGTGCTTCAGTTGCGGATAGAGCAACGCAACCGCCAGTAGCCTTTTCCCCACTTGCCCAATGTTTTCTGTTGGCCCGGCAGGACATCCCACATCACACTGACAACAAAACTAAAAAAAAAAAAATTTGTTTGTTTACTTTATGGGGATGTACACCTCAAAGCTATGCAAGGTGCTGTATAGTTAGTGCGTGACTTACTGGAAAGTTAACACGCTTTAGTTAACACTAAACACACTGCCACAGATGACCCAGCCCCCAGCCAATGCTGAGTATGTGTTCTTAGGTCCAGGGTTTGCTTCTTGGGTCTGAACTACTTACTCTTCCTATTCCTAAAAATGGTTGTTCATTAACCTCTGCTTAACTTAAGCCCCAGAGTAGCAAGATTTCGCACATACCAGACCTTTTTCATTCCATTTTTTTCTCCTGCTGACTATCTGAACCTTTTGGGTCTGGCTTTGAGCCAGGTGGGGAAGGCCACAGCTTGTGTCATGTTACGATATCAGGAACAATGAAGGGGGAAAGTACAGACATCCTCCTTTTGGTTGTGGCTGAAAGACATTTAAAGGAAAATACTGGAGTGAATTCAAGCTCTATATAGGATTAGGTCATGCTTTTCACCAGAAAATAGAAAGTCCATTATTCAATCCACTATTTTGTCTGTTCTAGACTATGGTGATATTCTTTATATGCACTCAGCTCCTTCTTCTTTGAAAGCTCTTGACAAGGTTTATCACAGTGCTATTCGTTTTATAACTGGTGATAGTTTTAAAACTCATCACTGTAAACTCTATGAGGGTGTAGGATGGTCTTCCCTCACTGAAAGGAGGGAAAGACACTGCCTCCTGTTTATTTATAAGGCATTGCAGGGGTAAACTTCCTGATTACCTTACTTCTCTCCTAAAAATTAGAGTCAGTGCACACAATACAAGGTCCCATGGTTTCATAACACTTGAATCACCAACAGTTAAATCTGAGATTGGTAAATTGGCCTTTCAGTTTTTTGCACCAAATAAGTGGAACCAGGTACAAGAAGTGTTGAAATTGAATCAAATTGTATCTGCAGATTAATTCAAACCTTTAATTATTAATATGAATCCTGTACATAAGTGTTCTTGTTTATGAATTGATTATTTTATTTTTTTATTTTTTTTTATTCTTATAAGGTTTTTTTCTGTCTACTTTTTGTTTTCCCTTATGTTCTCTTGTTTGCTTGCATCTTTTTATTGTTAATATTATTATTATTATTATTGTAATATCAGGGCAATGCTGTAAAAGAGCTTGATGCTCAGCCATTTTTCCCTGAATAAACAATGGATGATGAAGCATAGCCCTGTTGAAAGAGCCTGCTAAATGCGCTAATTAGCTAGTGGAACAAAATTTGGCGCAGCACAGACCGAACGTGAACGCAGAAGCGAACCGGCACTTTACACTGAATCAATGGGACATGACTGTTGGAAACAGAAAGTAAGATCTGAGGTTACATTGACTCAATATAAAGTGTTTCACGTTCGTGTTGGATCAATGCTGTTTGGAATTCTTTCATTTCATGCAAAATATATTGCTGTTAGAAGGCTCGTGCAGCAGGCCTATGCTTAAACCTACTCCGGTATTTTCCTTTAATAGTGTGGACCTAAAGTGGTGGCTGGTCATGTGAAAACATGAGAACTAAACCTCTCCGCTTCTTTCACTTCCAAACTGTGTTTCTTCTTTTGTGTTTCGCTGACCAGATACTCTGCAGATGGAATGGTGCCAAGAATGTGATAAGCATCATGATTAAAACAGCCATGTTCTTTTTGTCCTTTCAGATTCTAGCCATGGCTGGACAGAATTATGAATATTGCTTGCAATGCTAACAACAAACATGTAGTCTATGCACTTTTTGGTCATTTTTAAGGTTGATTTGTACAAAGCATTTTTGATTTTCAAATTATAAATAATTTCAGTTGTTCAGCTGGCGGTGGAATGTATGTTCCACACTACAAATATACATCAACAAAAACATATCCTATTTGCATGGGCTTCCCAAATACCTTCAAACAGCCCTGCACATGACTGCGAAGATTTCTTCTTCGTTGAGCCCTCTGTCTCATGTTGATGATTTGGTGTTGAAAGTACTTTAGAATGCAGGAAAGTCACATTATAATAATGTATTTTCATTTTCTATTCTTAGTGTTGCTTTGAGGTGTTTTTTTTTTCACCATCTCGTTTGTGTTAACTCACTGGACATGTATTAAATCATTATTAGCCTATTGTTTTTATTAGTTGTATTTTTGTTTATGCCTTGAATTCCCTATGTCCCTATTCCCTATGTATGAGTATTTTATCTCTATCTTATCAAATAATGTTTGTTTTCTTCTGTTGTGGCCAATGTCACTTTGGGAAAAAAAAGCTTCTGTTAACCATAACCTGTCCTATATATAAATAAAAAAACAAAGCAATGGGGGTGTCCACCACACCATAAATCCGATTCTGATTCGTGGTCATTTCCCAATCCCCGCGTTCCTCTCTCCCACTCATTTCCTGTCTCTCTACACTGTCCTGTCCAATAAAGGTGTACTAAGCCCCAAAAAATATCTTTACAAAAAAAAAAAGAAAAAAAAGAAAAAGCAAGTCTAATAATTTTATTACAAATTCAAGACAAATGAAATTCAAGGCAAAATTATTGCTGTCCAAATAAGAAAAGGAAAGGTTTTCTTCTTACAATGTAAAGGCTGCTTCATACCTCCGGATACGGGTGAAATTTTCCTGCCCGTACCATACATTGCCTCCGTGACAGGCCTACATACCTCCATCCGTATTGTGAATGTTGATCAGTACACCCTCTAGGGGGTAGCGTTGCGCCAAAATTTACCGCCATCGATAATCGTAATCGTGCTATTCAGAACATATCTTACTGTTTTTCGTAAACGGAGATCGCCCTATAATGTCAAATAAATTAGGTTGACTGTTAAAACATCTCTGAATCGCTTGAAATTGTAGACCTACTGCATTTTCAACAATCTCCCTTGCACAATATTAGCCTGACATAGCCCGCCCATAATACGAATGTTCATCCATATCCATGGTCTGGGAACGGTCTTCTGGGGCGCGTTTACATCGGTAGAGAGTCTACTGGCCAATAAGCGAAGCTGATTAGACGAGCTGTCCAATCATGTCAAACCAGAAGTGAATGCCCTCCCCCCCGCAGTATAATCGAGTCAGGTTTAAAGAACCTCCAGACCATGAATACGGATGAACAGCAGTATTATGGTCGTATAGACTCCTTCAGTCTACATGTCAACTGCTCATTTTTTCTGAAGCTAACTTTTATTTCGTATAAGAGCCATCTAAGCTCAAGAGCAAGTAGATTGACAAGGTAAAGTCAAAGCCCGTTTAGTAAAATTTCTCTGGTAAAGTTTGTATTGAGTACTCTTCTTCGTTGATTTTCGCGAATGGGTATACTTTTGACTCTATACTGCCCCCGCGATTTCCGCTGGTATCGCCGGAGCACTACGGATTGCTAAGCTCTCTGGCCACGGACCTACCTACGGACAAAACGACCTCCGGAACCGGGTCAAAGCGTCCGTATCCATATTTACCGTAGGGTGTGAATGGACTTTAACGGACGCCAACTAGTTCGGATAGCTGGCGGCAGCATGTGTAAATCCTCACAACCCAATTCTTTGGGCGTTTCTAACGGCTGGTTCCTGGGAATCCTCACAACCCAATTCTTTGGGCGTTCTAACGGCTGGTTCCTGGGCTTTTAGCTAAGTGGTTAGAGCGTCCGACTCGCACACTGGGAGTCTTGTAGCAGGTGAGGTGGCGGTTTCGAGACCTGTGTGCAGTGTGGAACACTACCCATCAATAGTCAATATTAATGTACTGTATGTCTACAAGGATTAAATAGGGCTTACAGCGGGCCTACTGTAGACAACATTTCCTGAAAGGGGGATGAGGGGCAGGGACATGAGAGAATACATAGGGACAGTAGGCTAGCATGAAAATAATGCTCCCTTGTGTTTGTGGGCTACAGGAAAGAAAATGTTTAGTCCAAGTGTTACGAATTCATACATTTACACACACTGACATCTACTGATACTGATATAGTTTAGTCTTTTGGTA
>JAODXP020002356.1:0-28584 GCA_027497455.2 Sardinella longiceps | reverse complement strand
CGTCTGTATCTATACCGGTACGTAGTATAGGTGCGTACCGGCTTACTTTCACCTCTGCGTAGTATAGGTGCGTACCGGCTTACTTTCACCTCTGATGACGAGGAACCTATATTTCTGATGAGATGTGCACATATTCAATCTCTTAAAAGACAGCAAAATTTCACTTGGGACTTTCACAGGTTTGTTCCAGTATATGTAACCAAGGAGGGGTTTGTGTTAATCTGGGGAGTCAACTGTAGCTACCCAACACACCAGAGCAGGACAACTGAAGTATATAAAAAAAAAAATATATATATATTTTATTAAATAGAAAGTCCATTTCCTTTGTTGTTAAAAAGTCAGTCCATGTACGAAGGGCATAGCCCACAATCCAGTCCTTAGTACACTGGAGGCAGAGGTAAAACAGCACACACAGTCACTGGGGGAGGGGAGAGTGGAGAGCACAGTCCTCGTCTAGGCCCATGGTCCAGGTCTCACTGGTGAAGAAAAGGAGAGAGAGAGAGAGAAAGGACTAATGCCAGCACATGCTTCGCTGTCAATGAAATGGCACAGACCGTCCTATGATATATAACAGCTTCCAGTGGCCAGGTCAGGATAAGTGGCACCACAAACAGTAGAACACAGCAAGATCAACATATTCAATGAAAGGCCAGTTTGTAGTCTCCGTAGCACAGCAGAACACACACACACACACAAAACATATGAGGCCACTGGAACATTAGATATCTAAGGACATGTATCCATCAACATGTAGAGCTGCCTTGTCTGTGACCAGGGTCGATCACACACACACACCAGCGACGAGTAGGCTAAGCGCCACTTAACTTTGCGGAGGGCGACTGACGTCGCACCCCCGGATGAATCTGCAGGCAGCGGGCTGTGCCCGTAAAAGTGTTCTCTCAATGGCGTCGGATGGAAGAAGACTGCAATAGTAATCGCTGTAGGCTCACTCCTTCTTGCGCTTTCAGTCAGGACGTCTGCTTCTCCCAAGTCCAAGAACTCACAGTTCTCTCATGCACCCATGCTCGCTCACACACACACATGCACCCTTCTCTCCTGTTCACACAATGAGTCCCCCATTAAAATGCTGTGCCTAATTAACTCTAATTGACCCCACCTGTGTGGAGAGTGTGCCCTGTGTACCATGTGACTGTCTAAAGACAGGTAAGCTCCCTCTACAGACAGACACAGACAACTCACACAAATCACCCCTGTGACATATACACAACATATTTTTGGGGGGTGTATAAGTTCCATGTTATACCGTCGTGGGATTTTTATGAAAGTTGCATCTATGCGATTTCAACAAGTATGGCTCTCGGCTTTGGAACGTAACCACTATTTGTGAACGACAACTCCTAATTACGGCCCGCCATGCTAGCTAAAGCTAAAGGTCTGCTTCTGGATACAGACAACGTCAGGGGCCAATTGAGAAACACTTTTGCTCACTTACACAACTCAGGGCAATAAGAGACGAAATTTCAGCTATATATAATAATAATACTAGAAAAGCACTCGGAGAGTGCAGACCTCCGCCAAGGCAATGTGGTCACAGATATAATATATTACCAATATAATATATTACCAGCAAGCACCCGTCCTCCCACTTGCAACCACCCCACCCCACCAAATTCTCTCCCTTCTCCCACGTCACCCCTCTTGACACTAATTTGCATATGCATGAATTTCCATTGATCACCAACTGGCAGCGCTAGACCCTGCAAAGTTGACAGATGTTATCAGGACAGGGTCCTGGGTCCATATACCAAGCTAGGTTATGATACGTCGAACCGTTGTTGAGATATAATGTTTGACCACCAGGAGTGCTAGAGAGTTTAACATATTTTTTTGCTACGTAGTCAGGACTGGGTTGTCAGTCCATATAACATTAACAAATTGGCTGCACTATGTCAAAGCGTAGCTGAGATATAATGTTTGACCACTAGGAGTGCTACAGAGTGTAACATCCTTTTTTTTGCTGGTCAGGACCGGGTGAAGAGTCCATATACCAATTTTGGATGTTACGTCAAAGCATTACCGAGCTATGAGGTCACTTCCTGTTTGGCGACTTTACCGTAAAATTTCATTGGCCGTAGAAGGCGAGCACTTGGACTTTCAAACAAAACAATGGATAAGTTTTATGAGACATGGGGGGTATTCCTGCAAAGTCGCTAATGATATCGGCGCTTATGTGATTAAGCCTCGTTTGAAGTAGCGTCAACTCAGAGATGAGGCTGAAGCCATTCCATCAACGCAAGTTAGCTGCGCCTGCCTCTCGTTAACTTAAACAAGGCTGCGTGCACGAGCTCAACACTAGACCTAAATAGGTGATTTAGGAATACCTGATGAACTGTCGTAAAATTAAGGCAGAACTAAAAGAATTTTAAGAAAGAAACTTCGATATGCATACGTCATCTGTTGAATTTTGTGTGAAATAACTGAATATGAAGTATGGAATTAATTTAGGCTGTACATATTATTTTAGCTTTCATTTCTCTCTCTATTGTATTTAATTTTGTATATGTGATATTATTATTATTATTATTATTATTATTATTATTATTATTTTTTGTCTTCTACTGTTATTATAACTTTTTTTTTTTTTTGAGCACTTTGGTCAACCTTTGGTTGTTTTAAATTGTGCTATATAAATAAACATGACTATGACTATGAATATCACATTTGTATAGTAGTAGGCCTACTGGCAATGCAGAAATTTGAAAAGGTGATTGAAAATATATTTTGAATCATAATGTTTGACCATTGTTTGTTGGAACAAATTGCCAGTCTCATGTTGTTCTGTCACAGCAGACTTGCACCTGCAACTGAAATCAATCAATCATTCAATTAAGACGTAGCCTACAACTCCAGACACCACGTGATGGGCCGGCATGTGATACGTCTCTGATCATGCATGCATTTGTTTTTAATTAGTAACTAAAATTATTCCTAATAGATACATCGAAATATCAATAGTAATTTAGTAAAAAGGGGAATTCATGCATGATCACAGTGTTTGCAAAACCTATCAACCTTTATTCGGTGGGAAAGATTATTAAGCAGGTGTATGGAACCTTTTTGGGTGACTTGTGTTTCTGACTGATTGCATTTTCTGAGACACCGCTTTATTAAGCCTTGCAGTTAACCTGCCACGGAGCTGGTTAGTTTGGGAGCATATGTTACCCCAGCAACTCAGCTGCGATTAGTGTTAGCGAGAGTAATGGAACTGAACTCACACTAAAACTAGCGCCGCTTGCCGAAGTTAGCGCGGCTTAGCGAATAGCTCCGTTGATGGAATACCCCCATGGTCCAAAGATGATGGGACCAAGTTTCGTGTGAATCAGATAAAGTATGGGTCAGTGGAAATGTTAGTTTCACTTTTGGTGTTCTGGATCACCGATCACCACCAAAATCGAATCAGTTCTTCATTGTCCCAATACAGACGTGGTCCAAAAATTTCATCCAAATCCGTGCAGCACTTCTCGAGTTATGTTGCTTACAGACAGACACACACACACGTAGAGCAAAACATAACCTCCTTGGCGAAGGTAACGAGCAAAACATAACCTCCTTGGCGGAGGTAATAAAAATGAAGATTACTCATATTCATCATAACAATCCAACCCAAACTACTTTCACAATGTTTTTGTTATTCCAGCAAATAAAATTTATGCTTAGATACTTCAGGTGCTGAAGAGAGGTGTTCGGCTTGACAAATTTCACAAAAAGCTTGTTAATAGCTAGCCTCATTCAGAGCAGAGAGTCCCATATTGAGTTTTTGAGCCCCAGAATATTATGTGCTAAGACTATGTAAACACTGTAACTACCAAAAGAAAGAGTGAACTCTCCTTTAGGGGAAAAAGTTTGTTTCTATCCTTTCCCGTTCTTAGTAGTAATCAGCAGTAGCCTAGAACATAGGTTGGTTTCAAAAAAAGAAAAAGAGCTCTGTGGAATATTTGAGGTTGTCAAAAACTACCCACATAATAGGTAAGGGGGTAAATAACCATTTTTTAATTTTTTTTTTTTTAAGGTGGCATATCCCTTTAATTTTTGCATTGCAAGTTTTCTGAAATGTCATGTATAAATATGTAATCATGGCATCATACATTAATGATTATCTGAAACTTGCTGGTATTGTATGAGTTGGCAAAACAAGTTAATACAATCCTGATATATGGCATACACCCTGTAGAGGGGATTTTAATTTAAATTTCAGTCCCACACATCATGGACAATGCCTTTTATAGAATTTGCATTGCATTGCAAATGCATTTATTTCAATAAACATCCATTTACATTGTACAGCCTTTAAACACACCTTAGAAAATTAACCTTTCATGCCTTTTGGGTAATGAAACTAATAAGGCTTTATTGCTGCATGAACTAACAAAGCATTCAGGCAGATAGATTGCAGCAATTCCTCACAGATCTAATTAGAAGAAATTAATTCCACATTACTACACTGCACCCCTCTGTAGGTATAAAAGGAGTTAAAGAGAGTTATTTTAATGCAGAGATGATACTGTTGAAAGAAATAGAGAGTCTAGATAATGTTATATAGAAAGCAATGTGTCATATGTAAAAAAAAGATTGCAGGGTAGTGCCAGTGAATTTTAGTGCTGTGGTAACTTCCAAACAATTTACAGGTTCCTTTGCTCTCATTGATAGCAATATTGCTATATGGGGTATAAATACACTGTATGGAATCTGGCTTTGCAGAAGAAATCTGACTTTCACGTACATGACCAGAAATGTCTGAGACACTCATCCGTGGATTACTCTATACATCTCTCACTGTGTTGGGTGTTCCTGGTAACAGCATAGTTATCTGGGCATTTCTACATCTGGCTTACCATGACCGTCATATTATGCCAGCAGATAGCATTGTGTTGCACCTAGCCTCTGTCAACCTGATAGTGGTGGGAGTGCGTTGTCTTCTTGAAAGCCTTGCCACTTTCCAGCTATCAAATATCTTTAGCGACACTGGATGCAAAGCAGTGATATTTGTCTATCGTACATCTCGCTCACTGTCTATTTGGCTCACGTTTGTACTAAGTGCATATCAGTGCCTAAGTACAGCTGCTCCAGGCTCACGCTGGGCTGCTGTGCGTGCCCTTGCTGCCAAGAACCTTGGTGCTATATTTCTGCTGCTCTGGCTCATCAACACCTCCATGAGCTCGGCCGCAGTGCTCTTCTCTCTAGGCTCAAGAAACAACTCAAGTCTCATGCACCATGGCATTAATGTGCAGTTCTGCTTTGTGCGCTTTCCTTCTAGGCTCTCACGTGATGCCAATGGAGCTGCACAGGTGAGCAGAGATGTGGTGCCCATGACACTCATGACTACAGCCAGTTTCATTATTTTGGTTTTCCTCTACCGTCATAGTCACCAAGTCAAAAGCATCCGCAAGAGTAACAGCAACAGAAGGGGAACCTCTTCAGCTGAGCGAAGGGCAGCTATTACAGTGGTCTCTTTGGTGACACTTTATGTAATATTCTATGGCGTGGACAATGGTTTATGGGTATACACACTCACAGTAAAGGAAACTATGAGCACATCTATGGTGTCAGACCTACGGATATTCTTCTCATCATTGTATGCTGCTGTTAGTCCCTTTGTCATCATTGTTTCCAACAAAAAAATCAACAAACTTCTTAGATGTGGGATTGAAGAGAAGTTTTTGCAAACCACAGAAACAGCTCTTTCGACTGTGTAACATCAGTGATATGGTAAAATGAATTTAATTTTATGTGCAGATATTGAAAATTGACAGGCCAGTATAATGTACAAACCCGAATAATATGACAATATGTTCATTAAAAAATACATTAGATAATTCTAGCATTTTTTATTTTTTGTTTCAGTGCATTTCATTAATTGTTTGCAATCGGGATGCAAGGGGGATTTTAAGCCTCAAAGAAGTTGGTAGGTATCGACAGAAGGTACGATAAGTTGACCAAGACTAAAGATAGTAGAAGGTGGCTTCAAAGTTAATTATGTCATGCCTGGATAATTTTACATACATGTAAATGAGTGTTGTCCTTGTAATGATATCAGCCCAACTGTGCCCATCATGTTTTGCTGTTCATTATGCATAAAATGTGACAAATCTGGGCCTCGTTTGTGAAAAAGATTTTATCCTAAACATTTAATATACTGTACTCAAATCTTAGAATTTCTGTATGCAATAAATAAATAATTAAAAAATCAGATTTATAAAACATTTTCTAGGCAGGCAGATGGTTATTTTGTGCTTTGGCTTTTTTTATATTGCAAACAAAAAGGAAGCTACTAAGAAAATGCAACTAAGCTATAGACAAATGTACACTACTCAAAACAATAGACAAGAACAATGACTGCAGATATGAACAAGAATTAAAGTGTGTGTGTGTTTGGGGGGGTGGGGGTGTTAATGAGTATTTCATGGAGGTCATGATGACATCCACTCTAATGATATTTCTTAGAAGCTTTTGGGATCGAAACACCCCTGAAATGTTGTACACCCTTCATCAATACAAGTAGGAAGGGGGCCATTGTCAGTATGTGAATTCCTCTTCCCCATTCTAACCCATTTGTCATCCCTTCTGACCATAAAACATCATTCTAAATCAAGTCTCAATAGCAATGAATAAGTCCAGTCTTTTCAACCAGTGATTAAATTTAAAAAAAAAAAAAAAAAAAAACTTTTTTCCTGGCTCCCTCACTTTCCTTTTAAGACCTGATCCCAATATGCTGTTACTGTCGACAAGTCTCCAATCATGATCCACAGGGGAAAACAGTGGCAGCCAGGATTCAAAACCACAACTTCCAGGCTACTAGAATGAGGGTCCTTGACCACTATGTTACCATCACCCCCATTTAAATGTGTACTCTCATGTCTTTCCTATGTCGAAATATGACTAGGACATGTGACCTCTTTCACTTATTTTTTTATATAATTCTAATGTAATTCTACTTGAGACTCCATGGTACACTTTGGCCTTTTTTGGCCGTCAACGGGGGCCTCCAGGCAGCGCCGCTGTCGCTGAACATGACCGTAATCATTTACAATTTTGTGCAGTCATTGTCTCTTCTATGGCAAATGCCAAGCCAGACGTTACGGTGTGGAAGGCAAACCAACTGCTGAGACATTTATATATACTGAATAATTTTATATCTACTTATAAATATCCCATTTCAGGCCCGGCAGCACGGGGGGGCGAAAGGGGGCGTCGCCCCCTTGCGGGGACTACTCCGCCCCCTCAACTTATTTAGCCTAGTGTAAATCAATTTACACTACACCTTGTGTTACAATGCAAAAGTAATTCTGTACATTACTTGTTATGACCAATGGGTACCAATGTATGGCCATGTAAAGTAAAATAAGCACTAGAACTTGATATGTGCCTGATAGGTTAGAAAGCGTGCCTGCCCCATGCATGTTCCTAGCACTGCATAGATTTTTTTTTTTTTTTTTTTTTTTTTAAGTTACCAATCTCGGCAAATCCTTGTTTGTGATTCTTTTAGCCAAGTTACCACACCTTGGTAATTGTCAGGCCTCCATAATAACCTGACAGTTCTCTGACATTTGTCTAAATTTCCAAATCCATAACCACTTGATTGTTGTCTATTGAAGGGATGACTTGACGTTGTGCAGATTGCGCAAAGACTCGCGATTTACTGCATTTTACTGACTGTTAGCTTCTTTATAAATTGCCAATTACTGAGTATAAGATGCAATGCAAAATGTCTTGTTTAAGGCATGCGTTAACTTTCCTATTTCTCCTTGGGTGAAGTCTGGAGCGCATTTGTGGGTTTACGTGTGCTTAGGTCAATATTCCAATTAGATCAATAAGGCAAAAAAGTTTGACTTCAGGCTACAGGTAAGATATTGTCTTCACTCTGCAGATGTGAATTAGTCTATTCCCATAATTGCAGACTTTTAACTATCGAAATGTGCACGGATTTGGATGAAACTTATTTCTACTGATTGTTGATTGGCAACATTCGGAATTTGTGCTGTGTACGTGGCTTTAGCGGAGGATCGCGCTCTCCAAAAGTTTTTTCTAGTTTTCATTTTCAAAGGAATATGATCCTGTATCTTCAATAGACTATAACCTCCTTAGATAGCTAGCTATAAATAGGCTTTCTGAATATACTATACATGATATAACCTTTATTGAGGATTTAATGGAAAAATGAAAGTATACTTGCCACCGAAATTAATAATAATACAAGTCAGTTCACCGTTGTGCACAAGTTTCGGGATAGTCAGAGTGGTGAAAGAGCCTACTTTTTTGCCAACTTGTTTGGTGAGTGCATGCTTCTCAATGCGTTCAAAACATAAAGCAAGCATACGGTTAGACTAGGCCTACTCCACAAAACCTATTTACTGTAGCCTACTCAAGACGCTCCATAGGCTATGCGCACACCACAACATGATCAGACAGGAGACGGCCTGAGCAGAATCGCCTCTTGGGACATTGACACATAAGTCGTTCATTCACCTGCATTCTCAAATTTTTACAAGTAGTCCAGACTATCCTATGGTGTTGTGTTTTATCTTCGTGTCCTTGCGTAATTTTTTCTTTTTTTTTTTGGCCGCCCCCTCTCCGCAATGCAATCGCCCCCTCAGTCGATTACTGCTGGCGCCGGGCCTGTCCCATTTTCTAGATTTGTTGAGACAAAACATGTCAGGAATGGTGGTCTGGAACAAATTTATTAAGACAAGATAACAAAAAGCAGAAAGGCTCTTAGATGGCAATTAGCCTAAAACATGGCCATCCATCTTGCTTACGGAATACAAATACCAGAATTCATACAAGTGATTTATGGAAAGAATTAAGGGAATAGTGAGATGCAATTTCATACATCCAAGAACGACATTTGGTTGACATCAGTATCATTCACTTGCCAATTTACATCAAGAGGTACTCTTGGGAAGAATTGCTGAACCTCCTCAACCTACTGGATACAATTGCTGTGTGATGATCTTCAGTCTTCCATATCAGCCCATTAACTTACAGCTGCATTAACCAAATCTCTTAAATGTCCTTGATGACATCTTCCAACTCTTCTTTAGAGTACATGTGAAAAGTCTTCCCAGGCTCAACTGTAGCTAGCTAAAGTTGGGAAAAATAACATACAATTAATAAAATTAACTGAATTTTTTCATTCATTAATTGGCCATCAACATACTCTCATAGCCTTATAAATCGTTTTGGTCTTTGGTCAGGTACATTACAAGTACTCTCTAATGGCTTGCAAATGGATTGTGTGTTAACATTTTGCATGTTAATAGACCACTAGATAGTGGTGAATTTGTGTGTGCCATTATAAAATGTTGCCAGATTTAGGAACTTTCTGTAATGTGTCTATTTGGAACGAGATATGCTGCTCTATTCTCGCTGAAATATATGGCTGCATGAAAATAATTGTATTTTGCTTATGTAGACATTTTACTTAAGATTCCAACTTTCACAACTATTCATCAACAGCAAAACGAGACATACAGAGAAAAAAAGAAATCAAAGAGTATGCTACCTCAATGTTTGTAGCATTCAATTTCTCCTCCATAACCTGTTTCAAGATCGTAAGGGAGGACTTGATGGCATCTTTTAATGTCATGGACTGAGAAAAAAGGGGGAAAAAGTTAAAAAGACCTTTCATACCAAGAATGATAAAATAACTATAACAATATTAACCCCAAGTCTTTCCTTGCATCCAATGTAATGTATTTAACTGGATGGTTTCTGATACGCTGTCAGTTTTTTATAACAGACTGCAATCCCCACAATATTGCTACACACATTGTTGTTGTTATGGTTAATGGTGGGAATGCTGTAACAATTAGCTCAACAACTTTTTGCTGTTAATTATTGGTTTTGGTGTGAACGGCCCTTAATTAAACTTTAAACCCAGCTTCTTGTAATCCTTAAGGTGTCTAATAAAGAATTGGTTCGAGAGTGGGTGGGGTCACTGTTTCCTCCCTTCGCTATATGGTGTCAGAAGTGGGATGGCTGCCTTGAAGCGATCAGAGGTGTGCCCAATGCCTGAACATTTAGTATAATGCAGAAATAGAGATTCATTAGCTTTCGTTTTTTGATCAGATTCTATTTCAAAGTACTCGTCTCACATGGCTTGACTTGCATTGGCTGTCGCCGAGTAGCATCGCTCAACATTTGTATCGAATAGACTTTTCTTCTATTCTAGGCCCGTCTACCTGGTGACCTGTCGCTCATCTCCATTAAAAATGAATAGAACATGGCCACTTGGTCCATGTTGCTAGTAGCTGATGTGACTGATTAAGTGTGAGTGAATGAAGGTGATTATGTGCAAGTGAATGATAACAGTACAGTACCTTATGATAGACTTCTTGGAGTGAGCTCTGGGCGCCCTCAGAGGCAGAGCCAATGGCTCTTGCATCACATTGAACAAATGTGCCTGAGGGATCCATGTGGTATCTGAGGAACAAGGTTTTTATTAGGGCGACTAATCTTTTACGGAAAACATACATGTATTAAAAAAAAAAAACAACAAGTGGTGTCAGAAGAAGAATGAGGAAATATGGTACAAGACAGACTGAGCAGTAAACGCCAACTGATACGAACAGGGAATCTATGGGTTTACCTACCCTCAGTGCTTATCCAAACATTATTTGTGCTGATAGCTTAGCTACAGACAACATTCCTTTCCCCTCACCCACCCCCAAAACCCACCCCACTAGCAGAAAGAGGTCATGTCACAGACATTTCTACATCACTAACCCCTCTACTGTTAATTTAGTTAGCGGAGCCTTGAGACAGTAGAATGAAAGTGGAGTAAAGCCCAAATAAAGTCTGTGGAAGAAACCCGACTTTTCTTTTACAAAGTGCACTTACAGCTGGGGACCTTTTTCATCCATGCCTCCAAAAAGAAGTGCCACACCAAATGGTCGACTCTAAATGTAGAATACAGAATTAAGTGAGGAGCTACAATAATGCACGGGATGGCAAAACACAACCAAAGACAAAACATTTGAACTTGCCATTGCTCCTGGGTCTGCATCTTCTTCCCCAAACTGCAGTGCCAAGTTGGACACAGCCTGTGTAACAGCCTCAACAGTCATGGTCTCATTGTATGTGAACCAGTGGTTCTAAAAAGAGCAAGAAGAGATTAGTAAGTGTGAGATGGGCAGATAACTACATAACTTGTAGAAAAAGGGAGAACAAAGAAAAGTGATCCAGCAAACTGCAGCCTAAAATCACGCAGCTTTGCATGCGCTCATTACTCTGTGTGACACTGTAGATTTTTTTTTTTTTTTGAAGTGGGCTGATCAGTCATGATCAACTACAAACTGAAAGAGGCATTGTCGTCTCATATTTTAATTGTCAATCTCTGAGAAGAAGTTTCAAAAGAGGTTAGCCTACATATTTTGTTTAAATCGAAGAAGGCCTGTCCGCTATGACATCAAACTGATACATGTCCGTTTACTATATGGTGATAACTATTCTTCACTAAATGGATCAAATGTAAATTAGGCTACCATACATTTGCTGTTACAGTAGGGTAATTAATATATGTGGGGTTGGAGACAGACTACACTTGAAAATTACTTTATTTTTCTAGATAAATTATGCACTCTATTCATCTTGCTCACCAGAGAACCCGCTTGCCCTGGCTAGCGGTAAAGCAAAAGTGGATCTGCCCTGCGCTCACGTAAACACTGCCTACATTCTAAGAGATCACAATTTCTTTACTAGTTTGTGTCTTTACTTCTGCAAATAACTGACATAAGAATGTCATGATGTGATAAAGGAGACAGTTCCTACCAATGGAAAACTTTAATCCATGTGGTAGGTGACCACAACACATAATCCATGTGGTAGGTGACCACAACACATAACCAGAGAACAGGACGCTCCCCAAAGTTGCCAAGTTACTTATTTCCAAAACTAAACAGTAAATTGATATGTAGCGTGATGAATTGATCCCTAATTTAAAAGCACTGTTTATTATTTGCCATTCAGAGGCCGCATGTATAAGCTACATGCGGTGCACACTTTATCTAAGGAGCAAGAGTTAAAGGTCTCTAGGCAGACGATAAGAGTGTCCATCTTCTTTTTACAATTATATCTCTTTTGCCCTTAGTAATTACATTTTCTCTTTTCTGTAAAGAACATTGAACTGCTCCGCTGTATGAAATGTGTTATATAAATAAACTTGCCTTGCCTAAAGTGACTGTTTTGAGTTACCTAAAACAACAATTTCTACACTGTTTTTATCAGAAAGCGCTGTATGGGGTCTCTTAAAATTTTGTGCAGTACTAATGGTAGTCTAGATTGATTAGGAATAAGTGTTAATTGCATAGTGTAATGTTATTACTCATAAGCTTGATAACAGCTCTCTAACTGTTCTTCAGACCGCCAATTCTGGGTTCATTTTATATTTAGCTAATGGCTAGCTTTACTTCGTACTTAGAATTATTTATCAATACAACATTGAAATTACCAGAAATGGTCAAGCTGCCCGAGTGGCTTTGTGCATGATCAATGAACACCGAAACCATACACATATTACCAATTCAGAAGAAGTTTCCCAAAACATTTCTTCAGAATTTGAAAAAAAGGGAGAAAAGTTCCAAGGCACTCTTCATGTGAAAAAATATAAAAGCCTTTATTTACATGGCTACTTCATATAAAAAAAGATTAAACACACTGTGAGCAACCCACGTGTAGCTGGTGGTGGTCCCCACTGCACACGGGTCTCGAACCCACCACCCCGCAAGCTACAAACTCCAAGCGTGGGAGTGGGGCGCTCTAACCAACTGAGCTAAAAGCCCGGGCTTCTAACTCAGCTGTTAGAAGCGCCCATGGAATTGGGTGATTAGGATTTACACGTACTGCTGCCAAGCTAGCCGAACTAGCTGTAAATAAAGGCTTTTTATATTTTTTCACATGAAGAGTGCCTTGGATCTTTTCTTTTTTTCAAACTTTTGTAATCTCTTCTGAACATTTCAGAATTATTGTACAACTAAACCCATACCATTACACATTTCACAGCATTTACACTTACCTGCGTTTCCACTCTTGCCTTGTCTATTAATGTTTTGGCATCAGCAATCAGACCACTCATGGCACAGCCTGAGATGAAAGAAAGCACAGCTTTTATTAAACACTTGGCTTCCTTGCACTGGTACTGTGAACATCCACATTGTTAATAACAGGCACACTGACTAAAGGGGATCACAATATCCAGCGTCAAGCAAGAGATTTTTGTTGTTTCTATTTTCTGATGAATGGTTCAGCATAGAAGAATTGATAAACTAACACTTAAATTACACTAGCTTTACTGCTGCTGTTTCAGTATTAGTGGGGTAATTTTTCATTTTCATTTCAAGTTGATGCAAAAGTTTTTTCACTTTTAAATTGATGCTAAGGGTCTATTGAACAATTTTAGTTTTAGTGTCAAGCAAGCCAATGAAATATTTACCATCTTATGTAGAATATATATATATATATATTTAAACACATCAAACGCAAAAACAGAAAGATCACCTCAGTTTTCTTGAGCTGCAGTTTTGGTTACCTTAGAACTCCATTGGTGGCCACTAGCATTATTAGCGCTTAAGCTAACAAAAAACAGAGGTCCGGTGGCACCCCTAAACCTCAATGAAATTTCTCAAAACTTTGCAAGTCATTTTTATATCAATTGGAACAAAATGCAAGGCCAGCCAACTTGATGTTTTCAAATTTAAATTTCCCATTCAAATTTGATGCACCCTATATACAGTACAGACCAAAAGTTTGGACACACCCCCTCATTCAATGCGATTCATTTATTTCCAGGACGATTTATATTGTAGATTCTCACTAAAGGCATCAAAATTATGAATGAACACATAAGAAATGATGTGCTTAACAAAAAAAAGTGTGAGATTATGACAAACTTTTGGACCTGAACCCGATCAAGATGGTTTGGGGTGAGCTGGACCGCAGAGTGAAGGCTAAAGAGCCGACAAGTTCTTAGCATCTCTGGGAATGAATAACTCTTCAAGACAGTTGGAAAACCATTTCAGGTGACTACCTCTTGAAGCTCATCCAAAAAATAAAAAGAGGACAAAGCAGTTATCAAAACGTAAAAAGGATACTTTGATGAAACAAGAATATAAAACATGTTTTCAGTCATGTCACAGTTTTTTTATGAAGTACATAATGCCACGTGTTCATTCATAAGTTTGTTTATTTTGTAGATCGTCACTGAAGGCAACAGTCATGAAAATAAAGTAAATAATTTAATGGGAAAGTGTGTCCAAACTTTTGGTCTGTACTGTATGGGCAATTCCACGAAAAAGTAAAGCTCACCTTAAAACTTCAAGTCTCATCTACATGGACATACAAATTCTTTCAGAAAACAATACAAAAAAAGTATCGTCTCGATGTGAATATTCAACTGAGCAAGTTTCGAAAGGATATCCGTTTGTTAAAATTTTTACCCTATTCAGCTATAATGTCTATGGAGGGGCTTATAATGGGCATAAGTGGGTGATAACTAGGGTTGGGCGATATGGACTTAAAAGTATA
This sequence comes from Sardinella longiceps, assembly GCA_027497455.2. Classification (NCBI taxonomy): domain Eukaryota; kingdom Metazoa; phylum Chordata; class Actinopteri; order Clupeiformes; family Clupeidae; genus Sardinella; species Sardinella longiceps. Next base: position 14,046 of record JAODXP020002356.1, on the reverse strand, counting down.
CCACGATATTTTCTGTTTTTTATCACGATAACGATAACTGACGATAAAAAGTATATTAGGCCTACAGTTTAACACATGAACCATACAGGTGCCTGAAACCCTTAAAAATGCTTGGGTTTTAAATGTTGCGTTTTCAAGGTTTAGAAAGACACTTCTTGAAAATGTTGTACAGGTAATCAATTGTAAATTAATTGCTGCCTATAAATATTCACTTGACAGAGTTGTTTGTGTAGGAAATATAAAATTATGATCCTAAAGGAAAACTAAGTGTAGCCTACCTGACAATTGTGCCCACGCCTCTCCCAAACTCACTTCATAAATTGTCCATGACAATGCATGTCAGACAAGTTTACAACGCAAGCAGCAGATAGACCGATGTGATTTTTTTGTACAGGACGGTTTTCAACATAATAGAATATTAGCAGCAATGTTGTCACAGACGAGAGCCGACAGTTAAGAAAGACAGTTAGAAAGTCATTCCCAAAGTGCCAGAACCAACCACCCCTTTTAGATCGCTAGGTCAGCATTGAGTCAGATTGCGTCTAGTTTATTTGTGCTTCCATTTGCGCTCAGATAATCAACACGTCCGTAACCGCAACGGAGAAAGAATAAGCAATTCTTCCCGCGTATCATAGGCTATAGGCCTAGGCCTTCTGTGACTAACGTATTTGTGAAGAGAAAAAAAAACGTGTTCAATAGGCTATATGCGCGACAGTGCGCATACACCAGTCTATGCAACTTCAGTTCGCTCCATCTCTCCACTGATCAAAGTTTGCCTGCCCTTGTTGATGCAGCCCTGACATCACGGCAAGAAACCTTGAAACTGTGATTTGACATGTTGAATGTTTAGCGGCTTGAAACTACTTGCAACTACATGAAAACTTTGATTCACACCGCTGCGGTTGTCTCATGTTGTCTTAAATCTTCGGTCTGAATTTGAATAGGCTTTAGGTTAAGCTACGCCAGCTACTTCCATAGCTGCACTCAAACAGTAGCCTAACCCATTTGTGAAGAGAAATAAAAAAACGTGTTCAATATGTGCGCATAGGCTACACCAGTCTATGCAACGACTCTGGTCAGTGGAGAGATGGAGCGAACTGAAGTAAAGTTTGCCTGCCCTTGTTGATGCAGCCCTGACATATCGGCAAGAAACCTTGCAACTGTGATTTAACATGTTGAATGTTTAGCGGATTGAAACTACTTGCAACTACATGAAAACTTTGATTCACACCGCTGCGGTTGTCTCATGCTGTCTTAAATCTTCGGTCTGAATTTGAATAGGCTTTAGGTTAGGCTACGCCAACTACCTCCATAGCTGCACTCAAACAGCTTGAGCTGAAGGCATGGGCGGAGCTATGTGAGGCTGCGAGTGAGTGCGTTGCATATGCATAGGCCGTTTCTCCTAAGCTTCATTAGACGCAAACAAAACATTTTCTGACTAGTCTATCGTTTTTGCCGATATGTCAAAATTCCTATAGTGGGAATTTTTTTCACAATATACCGCAGACGATAATATATCGCACAACCCTAGTGATAACACACACAAAGCTGCAATGCTATCAGTTATTTTTTATTGTTCTATTACTATTTCTGTCGTTACAGGTTAAAATCCACCACTCACAATTGTTTTGTATCATTTTGGAAGGTTTTTCCAGACGTCACGTCCATAACGTCACATCCATAACGCCATTTCTCCCAATGAAAACCAACTTTTTTACATTTACGGTACATTTGAAATGATTGGTATGAATATAGTAATATTTACATTTCTCTAGAAATTTCACACACTTCACAGCAAAAACTACGCTCTCTCAAAAGTTTGTCCGTTTTTCGTCACGTCCATAACGCAAATTGAAAGGCTCATATTGTTATGATGCAAATCATGATATTTTTTTCTGTTTGCCTGTATTCAGCCATGGAGTTTGCAGAAGAATATGAAAAAAAATTGTGAAATACTGCTAGGTTTGCAGAGGTTATCTGGCCTTTTGTTCATCAATAATGCACGAAAATGTCACGTCCATAACGCTGGAATTGCCCATATATATATATATATATATATATATATATATATATATATATATTTTTTTTTTTTAAGGCGAAATACTATTGATGTTCTGCAGGTGACGTCACATGTTCGCGTGCCCTAAGTGCTGGACGGTAGAAGTAAAGAATTTTCCATTGGGCTTCTAGCGTAACACTGAGCGTAACTATTTTTTATCACAGTAATATTCGGGAGGAAAAGAAAAATGGTAATCTCCTGTTGTGCCGTTGGTTGCTCAAATAGACAAGGCTACAAGCCAGGCGTTTCTTTCTACAGGATCCCCGAGAGAGAAGGCTGCGGTTTATCGCGGCAATCAACCACAAAGATTGGTAGGCGTCCAGCTACTCAAGGCAATGCAGTGAGCATTTTTTACACATTAAGTTTTTATTTACATCTTATGTGGGCTACACCTTTCTGGTATTGACAAATGTGAAGTCTGGAAACAATTTTTTCACTCAGTATCGGGAATAAAAGATTTACTGCAGACAACTCCTCAGAACAAGTTTGAAGCTAACGTAATGCTAACACAAAAGTTAGCTAGGCTATCTCCGCTGAGATCAAGGCTATGGTTCAATCTAACCATCAATTTAACGTTGTCTGTCTGAGGGGTAGCCTATTCTTTACTCCTAATTCTAATTTAAACATATTTGTTGCATCACATGAAATCTCTGCAGTAGTTTTGCATGCAGGATAACGTTAATGTGTGTCTACATTGCCTGATTCGGTCAAGGGCCATCCCATGTCAACATTTGTGCCGGCTTAACGCATATTGATCTATGGTGGTGTTGCTGACTAGATTGATAAAACCCCCTTTACATATATGCTGAGATATTAATCTGACGTTGTTTAAGTCTCCCCTCAACTCAAAATATTCTGTCCAAATGCCAGGCATTAGCCTAATGTTGGTCGACTCTGTTGACGGTGTAAATTCAATTTTACGCGTAGCCTTGTTTGGCACTCAAGCGCTTTGTGAGTGAAAACAGCTGATTTTGAGTACATGGGCTTGATAGGTGTAATAATATTTATTTGGTCTAAGCGTTATGAATTGGTTCTTGTTTGAAATTAATCTAATAAACATAAACATAGAAAATAATATACTTTAAAGTGCATGAACGTACAAACAAATAACCATATCATAACAACATACATGATGATAACTCATTCTGGCTCCAACAGACAGTGACTGACTTTCTCCAATCTTTCTCCAGGCAAGAAGAGTGATAATCCCCTGTCTCCTAATTAGGTACCCACAGTCTTTGCTCACACTAAGTCACCAGAGAAGAGGAAAGGAAATCTCGGAAATCTTGAGAAATTTCAACTTCAAGAAAATCTGAAGAAGAGGAGACCAGAAGACTCAAGATCGCAAGCAACAAGAGCTATTGTTGAGGATGTCATGGACTGTGAAGACCCGTCAGAAGTCAGTATGAGCAATGTGTGTGATGCAGCATGCCAGACAGACCTATCATCAGAGGACATATCTACACTGCTGGTTGAAAGCCACAATTGACCCGTTTCCAGCAACTAGTATCGTAAGAGTAGCAGTGGTACCACTTGATTAGTAGTTGAAATATGTATATGTAACCAGTGCTTAATTTGTGCCGGAACATGCCGGAACAGGATCCCCCACCTCGTCATTTTGACCCCCCCGCGTTCCGGGACCTATTTTGGCTGATCCGCCACCTCTCGTGAATAATAATAATATTTTTTTATTTAAAAAAAAAAAAAATCATGACAACGTTTTAAAATGTATAAAATCAATTCATGAATTTTACAAAATAAAGTACAAAAATACAGTGTGTCAGTGAGAGGGGCAAACGAATGGTGTGTACTGGTGATTCACATTCAGGGTTCGAGTTAGTTGGGAGCCAGTGAGAGCTGAGCTCCCATAGAGAGAGGTCTGGCTCCCATGAAAGCAGCAAACTCAAACATCTGTGGGGGCTCTGACAATACAATAGTATATAATATTTTACTGACAAATAAAGTTATCATAAGCGGGGATCAAACCGAGGTATGGGAGGTGGAACCTTTTTATGGAGTTGCGAGTGCGCTCCCGCTGGGAAGCGCTTGTTACAGGGGTGTTTTTGATCATCTTTTCTTTTTGTGTTATTGCCTTATTGGCATGCTGTTATTATGTTCTCTGATGATAAAAGGGCACGGTATGCTTGCGCAGTTGCAATGTATAGGTTGTAAACATAAATCAATGTCTTAATTGATTGTAAACCATGATTTGGTTGTGACCGATAGTTACCGTGCGTAACAGTCGGGGTTTGCCTCTGACGCGAGAGGATCTAATGATGGTATGTTATATTGCCTAGTTTGTGGGCCTTGCCCCTGATTATTTTCAGTTTGATCAGTGTTTTTGTTTGATTAGTTTGTTTGTTAATTTGTTATGTTATGCACCCCGTCGGTGGCCTAATATAAAATAAAAGAAAGACGTCTGCATTAGCCTATTCCGTTTCCATGCCTTGAGTCTACCACCCGCCGGACACACTCCGTTACAATGCCACTGAAAATGTGGCCGCTTGCTCCTTTCGGTTTTAGCCTACTTCAATAAAGCCAAACATAGGCCTACTGTAGCTCCAGATAGTAAGATAATGCGCGGGTCTCCCTACCTCTCTCCTAGATATTGCTTTAACCAGGCTATTCCGATCATGCTGCGCATGATGTAAACTTTATTGAGGATTTCGTGCAAGTAGCATATTCACCGAAATTAATGAGTGCCAGTTCACTCACTCAGATACAGAGAGACATTGTCAACTACTCACATTGTAAGGTCAGTGCTTGCTTCCCATTACATTCAAAAGTCCGCAAAGCCTTTACCGAACTTTTTTTTTTGTAATGCAATCTTATGGCATTTTTAAAAGGGATGTTGTCTGAAATTGAGCCTTTTATGTGCCACAGCTGTAGAAGTGGCAATTCACTTGATGTTTTTTTGTGCGTTCCGGGACCTGAGTCATATCGTCATCGACTTGTCGTTATAATGTACTTTGCGTTCCGTTACCTACTGATTTACAAATTAAGCACTGTATGTAACTGAATAAATTGATTATTACTACACTGTACATCACAGGAAATACAAAGTTGCAAAACATTTTCATGTAGAGAAGTGATGTTGGGGAAGGAAGGAGGGGTGTGTGTGTGTGTGTGTGTGTGTGTGTGTAGGGCATACAGGGCAATGTCTGGTGGGCCATTTTTGGGACGGTGCTGTCATAAATTAGTCATAATTTTCTTGCAGTATATTGGGCTAGTTCAATTAAATCTCTAATGTTCATGCAATTTGTCCAACTTTCAGTGCTATTTTTGCTTGACATGAAGTTATTATTGACATTAATATATTAATACAATCATGGTGGGCCAAAAATGCTTGGGCCATTTATCGGTCCCAGTCCAGCCCTGGGTGTGTTTGGGGTGGGGTGGGGTGGTTGATAAGGTCATATAATTTAACTTTTGTTGTCTACCTATTAAAACAACAATTCATTTATTCTCTTGTGTGCTTTGTACGCCTACCACATGTATTTCTTGAGCATTTTTAAATTTCTGGGCAAGTAGGCTGTGTTTCTTGGCCAACAACTCAGGCAGAATCCCGACATTAAAAATTGCAACCCTAATAATTTCTTATTATTCCTAATGTGCACTTGCTATTGTAAATGGCACCAAAACAGTCAAATTAGAGTGTGTTATAATATGATCAATATTTATACCACATTTGAATTTTAACACTACAGTCTATATTATTCTGCAGCCAGTTTTCTTTTTGGGATGTCAGATATTGTGTATGGTTTGAAATAAAACAAATCTCTGTGTTTATTTGATTGTTTTTAAAAGTTTTTAAATTAAGTAATTCCTTCTGGAAGAATCGTGTAGCACCAAATTCTGGGCCCTGTGCACAAGCAGTGGCCATGGGCCCCCCTCACCGCCTTGTCCCTCCCGCCTTTTGGGGCCCTGGTTACTCAGTCCCCCCTCCCCCCACTACAATGCCCCTGGCAGACCAAATCGTTTGGGTTGTTGACATGGCAACTGAACGTCATCTAGCCACCACATTTACCCAGGCTAAAAAAAAATTAAACCGGGCTATCAAGCGAGACAAGTGGGGCAGCGGAAGAAAAACAAGAAAAGTTGAATAGAGCACTGTTTACTGACAGTGAAAAATGTGTGAAATTGACAGATTCAGCAACTCATATATGCAGCTTTAGCTAGCTGCACTAGCACTACTAGTAGGCTTGTAATGACACTGCTATCTCTGCAAGGTTGTGAGAAGAGCAAGCTATTTCGTACTTTGTTAATCGCATGAAGGTAAGGCTCATGGTTTTTATTTTGGAGTGGCTGGCTCTATGTTGTATGTTCATTGGTGTGTCAATTTTTTGGGGCAGTAGTTTAAAGCAAGGATTATCTTTATGGTCTATCAAAATAGCTCTTCAGCTAGCTGTTTTCCGTGCATCAAAAGTTGTATTCTGTGGGTTGCGTGTGTCTGTCCCCGTGGGCCGTGTCAGCTTTGGTTATATCAGTGAATGTAGGGATCTTTTTCTAATCCAGCAAGATTAATTTTGTCTATATACCGCTTTCTATGGACACTCTCAAGGTGACCCACCTCCACCGACGGAACAGACATAGACTGCAGACATAGAGAAACACAATTTTGCCGGTCAGAATAGCGTTGCTATCCATTAGCTCTGTGTTTACAATTTTGCACTTCCGCCGTCCAGCAAAAATGGTGACGTGATATTATGACGTCGCTGCAGAACATCTATAGACAAATCCGAGGACTGTTTTGTGTAGGCTGCCATCTTGTGGCGGTGCCATTGTTGGACTGTCAACAAACCTTTATGGCAATGCGCAGTCAATGACAGCTAACAGCAAAGACCATGGAACACTGACATTATCAAGTAGTAGTGAATCTCGTAAATCAAGGTATTTTATGGTGTGCCATCACGTTATCCCTATGGACAGATTGGTGATCTGGGTAGCTCAATAATGGCGCCTGCTTACTTCCGGTAGTTTCGTCAGATTCGTCTATAGGTGAATAGGGTAAAAAAATGTTTGCAGATATTACTATGAAAATTCACCAGTTGGTTACGCACACAAATAGGAAAAAAAAAGTGTATTGCAAGTTTTCTATATCTTATGTTTAAATATGCAAATGATCTCAAACCTAACTGGAGAAACTGAAGTGATTGCTAGGCCATTGCTTGTGTATTAGAGGTGGTTGCTAGGATGTTGCTAGGGTAGGTATGGTGGTTGCTAAGTTTCAACTATGGAAGTTAGGCCGTTGCTATGGTACCTGAGGTGGTTGTTACATTGTTGCTAGGGTACCTGAGGTAGTTTTTAGGTTGTTGTTCAAGTTTTAAAGTTCAAATTTATTTATATAGCACATTATCATACTTAATAGTCATTCAATGTGCTTAAAAACAAAATAAAACAAACAAACACAAAAAAATTGCACATGTCTGGTGCAATGTTGGTTGTTAGGTTAGAACTGTGGAAGCGGTTGCCACGCCGTTGCTAGGGTACTTGAGGTGGTTGCTAGGTTGTTGCTAGGGTAGGTGGTGGTGGTTGCTAGGTTAAACATGTTGGTTGCTAGGTTGAGACTGTGGGAGTGGTTGCTAGGCCGCTGCTGGGGCACTTGAGGTGGTTGCTATGTTGTTGCTAGAGTAGGTATGGTGGTTGCTAGGTAGGGTATAGATCAAATATAGTATAAGAACGAGAATATTCGGTAATGGCAGCCAAATCTAAATTATGAAGGCAAAGAAACATACATTTTCAGTTAATTTCATTTAGTTATCTGCTGCCATTTGGCAAATTCATCATTCCATTTGACAGCACTCGGCAACCTCAAAGAACCGGGATATAGGCGAATAGACAATGACAAAGACTGCCTTTAACAACCCATCAAAAGTGTATCTTAAAGAATTTGCCATTCAGAGGCCTATGCACAAATAAGTTTGAAATAAGTAGGGGGGTGGGATGAGGAAAAAAATGTTGAAAACCATTTCAGAAAATATATGGTTTATGGGGTTTAATATGCTTCCCCTAAATGCCAGTGGCCTAAATGTCACCAAAACCAGCCCAATTTGCAAACAACATTTCTTCATTATGGGCTTTATTGTCATAAGGAGGGTGTGTTATACCTCACTGTCACACCATGCCATGTATCACATCCTGACTATGTATGCTTTCAGAAAATATAAATGTATGGTGAAATTAGTTTCCCCTTCATGCTTCAGGCCGAAATATACTAGTTCACGAACTTCACCCGAATCCCATTCATTTCAATGGGAAATTTACTTTCCTCAACCAAATTTATGTTCCACTCCATCTACGGCGGTAGACTTTTAGTATATAATTCAGGGGAGTGTTAAGACCAATAAAAACTATGAACCATTTCTGCTGCAATTTTGTCTCTTCACGCTAGATTGACTGTACGAGGTACTAAAAACTACAATATAGGAATCAGATTAGAAGTGTAAAAAGGTGGATCGGGACATCTCTATTCTCAAAGTTCTTAAACATGAACTTACCAATATGTGTATCAATTTCAACAATTTTTTCAATGCTGCTGGGCTCCATCAGGGGAGAAGTTATCCTTTTCTCCACAGCTAAACATACTCCTTCTGAAGTCTGAATGCCAATAGCAGTGGACCCCAACTACAAAGGAGGAGAAATTAACCTCAATTTACTAAACAAAGATTTAGTGAGGCAATAATGCCACAATGGCCTCAATACAAGACCCCCTCCCCACACACACAAATAAATAAATAAATAAATAAATAAATAAATAAATAAATAAAATAAAGTAAAATAAATAAATGTTCAACAAATTTTGTCTTAATACAGAAAATTATTTTAAAATGCTGGTGAACAATTATTGGAAAACATTTCAAGATTAAATCAAGGCATGAGATCAAGCTAATTAGTCTCCTGGATAAATTTGTCTATTTTTAATACAAACAGGACACCCCTTCACCTCGCGGGAACGCGCAAAGGGCTAAATGGAGCGGTAAGATAATTGGGATTGGGCCTTTGTCTGTCAAGATAATATTTGATCATTTCAGTTCTGAATAAATGCTACATTTTCAGTTAGCTAATTGGCTAGTTAATTAACATGAAGAAACATGGTGGCAGATGTTTTGGCAACCTACTGTAGCAACTACACGTGAACAAAGCGCTCAGAAAATTAGTTTTCCATTTCCATCATAATGCGCAGTAGATCTCCCTTTACGATCAAGGATTCATTTTGATTAGGAAATAGTGTCCTGGTGGTGATAATTTGTCATCTACATGAGGAGACTTAATAGGTTAATTGTAATGTTGCTGGTCGAATAATTCAATTTTCGAGATGATGTTGCATATGGAATAAGCAGGGGCAACGTGCGATTCTGTTTACTTTCAGTACGCGCAACAGACTTACATTGTATTTGAAGGATAGGCTTACTGTTATAAGCTAGCCTAATGCCTAATATTGACATGGAAAATATCACTTCAATCATGCTGTTGCGTCAGCTGCGGTAAAATGCCCAGCACTTTTTTCACTTAAGAACCATGCGAAGTCATGCGACGCCTGAGAGAAAAATCTGCATGCACCTCAAAATCTGCACCAGAATCCAGCATCCAAGTTCCTGAGCAACACACAGTGGCATTTGAACGGAGCTGGGCAGAGACAATTTCCGCTCCACTCTCAAATAGTTGTTCGCTCCCTCCACTCCACTGCTCAAAGTCAAAAGCCAAACCAGAACCCTCCACTCAGTTTCACTCTGGCGCTCGCCTAATATTTTACTCTGCTCAGGTGAAATTGCTCCATGCTCGCTCAAATTTTAAGGGCCCTATGCAAGTTTGGTCCAAGAGAACCAAACAAGAACCAAACAAAGCAGAAAGAAAGCCTTTCTGCCAATAATCCTCTTTGTAGAATTGTGTAGTCGATGGAGCAAGACGCTATCAAAACGTATCGACAGCTAAATGGGCTGATAAGATACAAATTACGTTGTAATTCAAATAGTACGATTTCACATTTCAGAAAAAAAAATCCTAACTCTTCTTAGCGGTCTCGAACCTGGGCCTCCCACACAACATGCATGTGCATTAACGCCGTGCTATTTGACATACGGTATATGTGTTTTTAAGACCCTGCAGAAACCCTGTTCACGTAAATTGAATCATGGAACTTCTCTATGTGAAAACGATGAGTTGCTTACCTTGATGGCCTCAATGGCATACTCCACTTGAAACAACCGTCCCTCTGGAGAGAAAGTATTCACTCCCCTGAAAAACAATCAGCAATTATTAATTTGATGGATTCCTGCACATTTTCCATTTAAAAATCACATACTTTTTCCATACTCAAATTTGCCGCTTAGCAGTAAATGTTCCTGGATATGTTTTATTTAACGAACAAAATGTGTATAGACTGAAAGGCAAAAGGTCGGGGGTATATCGCGCTGGGGCTGTTGATTTTGTGTTTGGCCCAAATCGGAGTGGTATGTATAACTTCGCCAATATTGTCAGACCTCTGCCAGCTAATTTGCTGCCTACTTAAAAAGATGAATTGACAAGATAGCCTTCAGCAGCAGTAGGCATCACTCATAGAATGACTGACCACTACTGACTGATTGCCACCGAGCCCAAGGTCAGCCAATGGAGTGAAGTAGCACATACTTCTATAATTTGACACTGTATACACTCTAGGTTAGACACTAACTGCTGTGGGCTCACTGTGCGGCCTGGAGCAGGACACGTTTTGCCATTTAGGATCTGCAGCCAATCAGACTTTATGATCTAGCCTAAAGATGGCTCCAATAGTTTGGAATTACACATTTTTCCCATATCATCGTTACCATTTTCCATATTTTATCAGACCTGGACCTATAACATATGTATATGTTGTTCATGGCTATTATTGGTGTTCATGGCGTGAGTAGATTGGTGGACAAGTGCACACCAATGACACCCCTGCATTTGCAGCTTTTTTCTAAATTTAAATATGAATTTTCATATATAGAGCTTAACCATAAGTTGCAAACAGGCTTTTCTTCTGCCAATGCTTTGGCCAATTCAACTATACTATAAGTAGCATGCAGACTTCTCCGGCCTGCACAAACATATAAAAATTAAAGGTGCAATATGAGTTACTGCATGGTTTTCAGAGCTATTTCATTTTTATCTGAAATTGCAGGCATCTCCTCTTGATGCGCTAGCTGAATACACCCCCAACATACACTGTGAAAAAATCCGGTCTCAGGAGACAACACAGGGGCTGTAATCGTCAAACGAACAAAACAAAATAAAAACAAAACAAAATAACATAGCAGTGTTAAAGCACACAAACAAACAAAATATAACAACCCTAGCAAATCACTTAGAAGATTGGTTGGGAGTCACAAACTTACTCCCATCCTTCCCACAACCGTTTTAGCTGGAACCTGATTTGTTGTATCTTGGTGGCAAACCCGGCCCCAAAAACCATGCAGGATCTCATATTGCACCTTTAATCTTCCCGGCAAATATTCGAACATGTCATGATGTTGTAGCCTATACTTATGGTCCTTATCATACCGCATTTCCCTGCTGCTACATGACTACTGCCAAATTTAGAAGATTTCATGACTTACCTATCATACTCGGACCTTGTCAGGAACATATTTGTTGTGCTTCAACTGAGAGAAAAAAATATACAAAAAACATATTAAAACAATATACATAGAATGATGCCATGATGCAGGCATGAGGAAGTCTAGGCCTATGGGCTAACCCTCGCTCTATCAGCAATGGTTAGTGGGGTGAACGATGCAGGACATGTCTGACACATCTAGGGCCCTAAGATGTCAGGTATAAACACGGACGAAATCACAACATCAAAACAGAATTTTAAGATATCCTATTTTGGGGGGCTTTTTGCCTACAATGGATAGAACAGAATAGAGGCGGACAGGAAACGAGTGGGAGAGAGAGGCGGAGTGGGATCAGTAAATGACCTCGGATCAGACTCAAACCTAGGATTCTCAGAATAATGGTATGACACTTTAGCCCACAGCGCCCCCATAATGGCTTTTAGATTTCCACTCTAAAATCCACAAAATTGTAGCCAGGCAAACACCGCCTGCTGGCTCCACTCATTTCATTTTGTTCCTCCAGACAGTCAGGGACATTACAATTCAGTTTTGTTTTCACCCGGCCAAATTCAGTGAACAGAGTGAGAAACTGAAGCCACGATATTGTGCCCGGACATCACTAACCTCGAGTTAAGATAACAAAACATTTTTATATGCTTTTTAAACGAACTGTAGCAAAGTTGAGCAGAGTGTGCGCGCCTGTGCTAGAAAGTGAAACAGCTGTCTGTTACTATTGGTAGGCAAGAAGTAACGATATCTAATGATGTTCAAAACATCGACATGGATTCCTGCAACTGTTCCTGAAACATTTCAATATTTATAATAGGCCTATAGCCTAGGCTAGGCTATAGGCCTATGTACAGTGCCTCACTGTGTCTACTTTCACTGCAAACCTTTCTGTGAAAAATTAGGCTAATTATTCATTTGATCCTATAGGCCTATCTAGGCCTAACAATCTGAGAGAGGTCAAGTTCCAAGTGTGAGTGTAGGAGACATGACAAAGCCAAAAAAAAAGAAGTTTTCAAGTAGGGCTAGGCTACATGGCAAAAAAAAAAAAAGACAGACAGAAAAGGAAATTTAGGAGGAAAAAAAAAAAGAATATGAGGGCTAGGCCTACACATCACATCATAGCCTACGCTGCTTGTATTTTATTGATTTACTGAGGTGAAGACCTGGCACAGACAGAGCCTATGACGCATGTGGGCTACACATTATACCGTAGGCATAAAAATGACTTGAGATACTGTTTCTCTTTCTGTTTAAAAAAAAAATAAAATAGGCTATATCAGATTTACGAGGTATCTCGGGGTCAACCAGATTATCTTCTTTTAGCAAGTTAACTTTGACTGCCTAAACAGAAGTAGTAGCGTGTAATGTGATCATGGCATCAGGTCGGCTCACGAAGAACAAATATCAGTACAAACAAAACTTAACTCCGCCTTTGAAAATGACGGAACACTAGGAATGGGGCAGTTCTTGACGGTAAAAACGAAAGAGCAACTAGCCGCATGACATTGTTAACGTTAAATCATGCCAAGACACTTGTGGACTATGTTTTGTCCAATGCTAACACGTTTCGTTTTGCTTCCTAACGTTATAATAGGATACGGGTTAAAAATTGTACCAGACTTAAAATAGGCTACTAATCGGTCATAGAGATATTGAAGGTTTCGTTTGATAGAGAAGATGTGTGTGGAAATGTCATACGCAACTCATCAGACCATGCTTTTTGATGCCTTCTCCAGCCCATCAGTTTACTGCATGCCTACAAGCTTACTGAATAAGGCCACCCCATCATTTTTCTGTATGCCTACAAGCTTACCGAATAAGGCCACCAACACAGACCTACTCGTTTTAACTATACAACGAACTTAGGCTACTTAGCCTATGTCAATGTAACGTTACCATTAGGGTAACGCTAACTTCGGCAAAGAGAAGCTCATCAACAACAAATCCAGGTTTGACATTACAGAGATATGACTTTGCTAGCGCATGAAGTTAATATTCCTCACCATGAAATGTAGGCTATAACCTTAATGTCATGAAAGCAACGAATGAACTTTGCTGTAGATCAAGTTAACATTAACGTTAAGTTAGCTATCGATAATGTAGCTGCCTGGCTCAATCTGTCGTCTAAAATCCGGTCTCATTCACTAACTGGGAAGGATAACCGTAATGCCACTATGAAAGCCCTTTAAATCAGCTTCAAGAACACAGAAACGGCTTGCTGTGGATACTACACATACGATAATTTTCAAAAAAGGAGGGTTTCCAACGGCAAACTTACCTTTCAGTCTGTAACAATGAGTTTGCTGGTTTCGACCGATTGAAGAGGAAGCGCATCTGAATTAAGCGTCCGTAACACAGCGAATGCCCTGTAAACTTCGTTCCTCCCAGAGCGCCAAA